>JAOSBP010000205.1:29985151-29997880 GCA_027563825.1 Erythroxylum mucronatum
TGTTTTTTGGTTCCAAACAATTGATTTGAATTCAATCCCATGAATGAATTCAAATCACGGCTTTCCAAACAGCCTGTAAGTTAATATTCTTTTGGTTTTGAGTCTTTTGACCTAACTCAAATGCGATACAGTATGCCCTAATAAAGATGATTTCAATTCCTCGAGGCCGTCGTGTTCGGGATTGTGGTAGATCCTATAAAATCAAGTTGCAATCTTTATCCCAATGGTGCCGTGCATATATAATCTAGGTCATTATCTTGTTCATCAAATAATAAATTTAAGTCATTATTATGCTAAAACTAAGCCAACCACTCTTTGAAAATGAAAAAAACAAAAGGAATATAATGTGAAATGATGAAAATAAGGTGCTAATGGTGAATACGACTATGAAAAACATGATCCTGGTCCTGGAAAGTGGAAAGAACAAGGCATTTTGAAGCATCCATCAACCAAAAAAATGGAGATGACAATCCTTTAAAGGACGTCCAAATCAGGAAATTGCTTTTGTCCCAGTTTTAGTTCGAAGATACGATATGTAAAGTTTGATAAGAAAGGTTTACAGTTGATATCTCTCACAAACGGTTGCTCTGTATCCAGACAAAGAATTGCTTAGATAATATCAAGTTTTATATGTCCATGAGCTATGGAAATAGTTACTGGGATTAAACGGTAAAATTGACCGTGTAAAAATCAAGTAGGTAGTTGGGAAAAACAAAAAACAAACATTAAAAAGAAGATTGCAACTTTGGGAAGTTAAGAGAAACAGAGGAGAAGAAAGCTGAGAATGATGTAAGACTGTAGTATTTAAATGTGGTTTTGTAAGCGAGTGGCTAGCCAATCGAAAGACTATCTGAAGTCTAAACCATCATTTGGTTTCTGACAACTACCGTAGACTTCAATTCTTGTTTATGTCACCTCGGCCTCAAAATTCTCAGACCTTTTGCAATCAATAAAAGCTCTTTCCTTTCGCGTTCAAGCTCTCTCCTTTGGCATTCTGTTTGAAGTTGCTGAAACATTTACAAGTTTTTGAGGTGAGTTCTCATCCTAAGAAATGATTACTGAAACCAACTAACAAGTAAGCGAATTTTAGTCTTTGATGAATTCTTTAGTGCACTCGTGGAGACCAGAAAAAACCCATGTTTTTTGTAATCAAGAAACGAATCTGATCTGAAAGGAATGATCAAGCAAGCAACTTCGTTTCTTAGAAACAGGACCCAGTTGTGTTTGTGTCTCATTAATGAAGTGCTTGACTGTGTGCTTGTTTGTTTATATGTTTCTCTTTGTTTTGAGTTTTAATGTGGAATTGGTGTAAGAATTCTATGTTCTTCTTTTGTTTGATCAATTGACAGTATACTTCGTCTTCTAAGAATGGGAAAGAAAAGAATAATGGTTCCAGCTAAAGATGTGGACCTGTCCTCTGTCAAGTACGAGCCTGAGATCATCCAAGGTCTCTCTTCTCATCCTTTATGTGGGCATCTATGCCTTTACCTCCCCAAGTACTGTTATGTATAAATGGAACTATAAGCTTGTCAATAAAAGAAAAATATTATGTAACTCGTTCTTGTTGAATTACACAGCTCCACATCTAACTGGCTGGATATTCAAGTTGTTTGTAAGGTTTCTTGAAGCTCCAGTGATAGGGTCTTTGATCATATCGTACTTGAAGAAGCAAAACAAGATTAATGAGGTCTGCCTTTAAAACTTCTTTTTCTTTGTGGATTGGAACCTTTTGTTGACTGCAATCGCAAAGATAATTGACTATGATGGCTTTGAATGCTTTTTGTTATCAGTTGCTGCGAAACACAAAGATTCCAGAAGAACCCATGTTTAAACCTGAATTTCCTCCTCAAGGTTTGTTGCCACATTCTCTATGTAGACGAGAGCATATAGTGGAAATTTGTGTTCATATATTGCGCCTGCATGTGTAAAAATTTGCAAGCTTGAGCTACATGATCATCATTTAAAATGAATGATGGTTAGGGAACCTTTGGTTGAGGAAATTGACCTCATCTTTTGTGGACCATGTACCTCTGGCTGGAAGCTCTTTGTCTTCCTACTTCGTGGATCTCTTCATCTTCATTGGCGTAGAGTTCAAATGAGACTTATGCAGGACATATGTAGATTCCACATCAATGGCTAGTTGAGATAGTATTATTGGAGGATAGACAAAACTACAGGATTGTTATTTATATTCTTCGCTTCTGTACAACGAGCTGACTCTTTTTATCCCTCTTCTTTTGTCAAAGATACAGTGCAGCTTTCATTTTTCCATTTCATTTTGAATTGGTTAACCCCAGGAATGAGATTATGAGGGCATAAAGCAAGTGCATATGCCTCTTGTTCCTTAAGTGTAATTTAGTGTGCTCATCTTATATTAAATCCCCTGAAAGGCATGGAGAAGTTCTCACTTTAGCTTTTGAGTAGATAAATTTAGATTGCTATATACCTGTGAGGTAAACCTGTTTCTAGACCTTTTATAAAGTTAATATCTCACTTTCCAGAATATTTCAAGCTTCATATAATTTATGGAAAGAAAGTGATTGCTTTATCTAGGGAACATGTGAAGGTGGATTGCTGCAGTTAAATTTTGTTTTAAATGATGTTGATGGCATATCTAATTCTAATAAGTAATGGAATTGTATACTGGAGCTACACAAAGCAAGTATTACAAAATTGCAGAGCCAGAACCTGGTATTCTTATCCTCGATGAGCAAGGAAAACCTGAAGAACGAGTTGAGTCAGCCTTGAAGTGTCTTCCTGACTATGATCCTTCTAGCAGCTGGAGTGAGGGCCTGGCTTCTTCATTTAGGTATTGGAAGATACGTGATTATGCACATGTTTACCGTTCAAAGCTTGTAACCCCATCTATGGTATGTCATACAACTATGGGCTTGATCTCCTTTTTAGCAAATTTTAAAGTAAAGAACTCATTTTTATTTTATAAAGGTTGCAGAGCACGTAATCTCAGTAATAAAGGAGTTTCAAAAGAAGGAGCCACCGATGCCGTTGTTGGTTTCTTTTGATGAGGAGGGAGTCAGGCAGCTGGCTGCAGCTTCTACAAGGAGGTTTGAGGAAGGTATTGCTGACTTTTGATGAATTATCTTCGCGACTTGATGATCTATGGCCGAATGAACTTTAAATATCACCTAATGAGATTTAAACGTGGTTGCTCTGCAGGAAATCCCATATCCATCTTGGATGGCATTTTCATTGCAATCAAGGATGATATAGATTGCTATCCATATCCAACTAAGGGTAAGTATTTGCAACAAGTTAAATGTTTGGTTTACATTTATTTAAGGATTTCTTTGAACTAGTCGTAAAACTAGCATATCATAATGATAGGTGCAACAACATGGATCCATGAAGTTCGACCAGTTGAAAAGGACGCAGTTAGTGTTTCTAGATTGCGAAGTTGTGGTGTGATATTTGTGGGAAAGGCAAATATGCATGAGATAGGCATGGGAACAACTGGAAACAATTCAAATTATGGGTCAGTTTGTTACTTGAAATGTTACTCTAAGTCATTTTGGACATATAGTTTAATATATAGTATATATTAATTGTTTCTATTGTCTTCCTCTTTGATTGATCTTTATTGCATGGTCAGTCTGCAGTCCTTAGAAATTTTATTTGCATGCAGAACAACAAGAAATCCGCATGACTTGGATAGGTACACCGGTGGATCCTCATCAGGCCCAGCTGCAATTGTTGCTTCTGGACTGTGCCCTGCTGCTTTGGGAACAGATGGTGGAGGTTGTGCTAATAATTTTATTTTTGTGAATCTCGCATTAGATACTTCTCTGCTACCTACTTCTGGATTAATGTTCTGTGGAAAATGCAGGTTCTGTCAGAATACCTTCTTCACTCTGTGGTATTGTGGGATTGAAAACAACATATGGTCGAACAGATATAGGAGGGTAAGCTTTCAACATTTACCTAGTTTTAGTTTTACCATGGACCTTTCTGTTATTACTCTTGTACTGAGTAATCTTGTATGGTTCGTTGTTAACAATGACTAATTTTGAGAATTGGAGATTTCTTTATAACCCTATTTGACCGGCTTCTATGCTCTATAGTTCCTTATGTGATTCTGGGACAGTGGAAATTATTGGACCACTTGCATCTTCTGTGGAGGATGTCATGCTAATGTAAGTATTTCAATTATACACTGGATTTTATAGGCATGGTTACAATATATTGATTTTTAAAAAGTTCCTCAAAAATCTGACCAGGTGTATAGGAATTGGATATAACAAGCCATAGTTTTCAGATTTTACTGGAAATTATCACTTTTAAGTCTTCTCTTGGCATTATCAGAGAAAATATTGTTTTTTTTCTTTTGTTACATTGCGAAGTATACATATTTTCAACTCCCTCTGCCACATACCTATTGGGATTTGAACCTTATGATAAGAAGGTACTCCTACCTCCTTGGCTACTTGGTTGAACTCTGGTGGTTGACAATATCGTTTTTGCTTGTTGGTGATCTCAGTTCCAAAAGTCTGAGCATGTGGCATGGCTGATTTTTGACATTGTGAACTCTGCCCATCCTTTTAGTTAATTAGTTGAATTATTGTGTGTTAGTTGTTCTGTAGAAAATCTTAGTTATCTTGCATTTGTTGCCCTGCAGATATTCAGCAATCTTGGGCTGTTCTCCTGAGAATAGAATCAGCTTGAATCCGGTACTGTACATTTTATCACATCTTCTAAAAAAATATCAAATGCTTTACATTTTACCCCTGTTTTTCTCAATTCTTAAGTTTCATTGATCCTATCATTAACTGTATTATTTTCAACCTTTTAGGAGGTTTGTAATGGTTTCTTGCATCACTTTATTGCTTTCAAGATGTCAATAATATAGTTCTTTGCTTTCTGCATCTAGATATGGTCATGTGTTGGTGAGGACCGCAAGTATTTTTGCTTTTATCATCCATATCTGTTACGATAATACAATTCTCCTGATGTTTCTATTCAATATCAATTAGCTACTACTGCTAGAAGCCCTTTCACTCAGAGCGTACAGTTACTTTTGTCATTCTCAGGTCCTGTATGCTAAATTTAAAAATTAATTGGGGGGACTGGGTTATGAATTCTGGTTATCCATTTAATGAAGTTTCTACCCTCTATTATGCTTATTATGTGTAGTTTTGGGCAGAGTCCTCCTTGCTTGCCAAATTTGTCTTCATATGAAAATACAGATGCTTTGAGATCACTGCGACTGGGAAAGTATTCAGCGGTAATCAAACCTTTTGTTTTGCTGACACACATTGCTTTCATTATTCCTTCCTTGAATAACATTCATTTGCAAATGATGATTGCACTGCAGTGGTTTAATGATGTAAGTTCAACAGACATCTCTGATAAGTGTGAGGACATTCTTAACCTTCTAATGAAGACGCATGGATGTGAAGTAAGTTCTTCATTATCAATGTTCTTATTGCATTGCTATTAATTTAAACCTGTTCCTCCTGGATGAACACCATCTCAACGTTAGGCAAGTTCATTTCCTTTCTAACTGAACTTGGTTACAGACGGTAGAGATTGGAATACCAGAACTTCATGAAATGCGTACTGCTCATCTTGTTTCAATTGGATGTGAAACACAATGTGGATTAAGCTCTGATGTGGAGGATGGGTATCCCTCTTTTGCTTTTTTGTGGAGTTCAGTGTCATATGAGCATTCTTCAAGTGCATAAATTGCCTGCTTTAGATGATTGTAGTAATTGGTGACGTTCTGGTTGATTTTAATTGACAGATCTCCTGTTCCTCATTATTTTGCAGAAAAGGTGTAAAGTTAACATATGATGTCCGTACAAATCTAACACTGTTCAAATCATTCAGTGGATCAGATTATGTTGCTGCCCAGTGTATAAGGTGAGGTTGGATCTGCCTCTTCATGAAGGAAATTTATTGTCACATGTTTGAGGTTAAACTTTTACAAAAATTACATTTACTCACTCTATGTGCGAATGATCTTCATTCTATGGTTGGATGATTTCCTTGTCTGATCTTACATGTTCAGGAGAAGAATAATGCACTATCACATGGAGATCTTCAAAAAGGTTGATGTCATAGTGACCCCAACAACTGGGTACGCTAGCCTTACGTGCACAAATTTTGCGCTTGAATGAAATCTTTGGAATCTGCAGTGAAACTGCTTATGAATTTAAATTGCATTTTGATAGCTCCCTGTGGGAAATAGAGCATGCAGTGACTAACAAGATGGGTTGTGATTGTTTCTTGAAAGATTTACACATATGTTTGCCATCAATTAGCCTTGAATGATTTAGTGGTGCAGCTATTAGAATAATTGATACCTTGATTTACACTTTGAATTCTGGTCATCGGAAATGCAACCTATCATTTCAAATCCTTTTGATCCAACTGGAAGATTGTATTATTCTTGCCATGCATCAACTTGGCATTTCGGATAATGAATGTGATTTTTATTCTCTTTGTTTTTGTTTTGTTTTTGTTTTTGTTTTTGTTTTTGTTTTTTTTTGTCTATGTGAATTCCAGTATGACAGCACCCAAAATACCTCCAAGTGCACTTAAATATGGGGAGACTGATATGCAGGTTTCAGGTTTGTCTTGTGATTCTTGTTTTCCAAAACCTTCATGTACTAAGTTGGATCATGACTCAGCTGGTGAATCGAAAAACATGAATATGGAAACCATTTTTTTTGACCCAAATGCATTAAATCAAGTAATTACAAAATTTTTCCTCTGATATGCCTAGGAAGTTTTGATCTGTCTGTGTTTGATACTTCATCAATAATGCTTGCTGCTCTGAAGATCTATTATGGTTGTCATTTTGAATCCCTGACAGTTGGAATGAAGATGAACCATATGTGATTGCTTTAGAGCTTTTTTGTTTTTTGGCACAATGTGATTGAATTGTGGTTATAGTTGTCACAAGTTACCTGTTGGTAAAGAGGGATCAATTGCGACCTAATAATACTGCTAGAAAATGCCAATTAGCTTGTAGTTACCACACCCCTTTCCCTAAAGTTGTAAAAGAGTCGGTTATTTAGTCTCATGAATGAAATAAAACATCATTATGCTGAATCAACAAAGGCTATCTCTTTTATTTTGTTGGAGCTGCATAATTGGTGCATATCAATGCTCACATATTGGAATAATCACTGCACAGGTATGTGTGGCTTCTAATATAACTGTCTCCAAAACCTGTGAAAAACACTAAGTTTCCTTTTCAAGTTTGTGCTGGTATGTTGAGGACTGCATATTTTTGTGTCATACATGATACTGACGCATGATTTTGCTCCCAGGTTATCTAATGCGGTTTATAATTGCACCAAACCTTCTTGGTCTTCCTGCCATTTCTGTTCCTGTGAGTTACCTTCAATGTCTCACTTGACCATGATACTTCTTTCAATTATTTCAGGAGTTAAATGTCAAGCAAGCCAAATATATCTGTTATGCAGGTTGGTTATGACAAACAAGGACTTCCAATTGGATTACAAATAATTGGCTGTCCATGGGCTGAAGCAACAATTCTGCGTTTAGCCATAGCTATAGAGGTATGTCTTATGACTTGAAATGAAGTTGGTCGTGGCTTGATTGATGCATTACTTGTTTAAAACATCATATCTTTGTGCTTCCAGGAGCTATGTGTCAAGTCCAAGAAGCAGCCAGTATCCTTCTATGATGTCTTGAAGCCAAATTGAAGAATTGCATTTGGCTTGGAGTAGCTCGTCGTTTTTCTCATGCATCTCCTGAAAAAGTTTCTGTTTCCTTCTATTTTCAAGCTTGAGAAAGATAATACCGTATGATGCTTTACAGATAACAGATGACCATCATTCTTCTGAAATCTATCAAAAATTTTCTATATTTACATTGTATCCTTCGTGCCTTCAAGTATGCTTTGGATGGTTCATTATCAACTCTGCAGTTATCTCAGGTTCATTCACTATAACTCATGTTTCATGTACAAGTTGGTTCTTGTGAAAAAACATTTATGTGCTAATAAGATAGGATGTACAACCTTTTCCAATGCTTGAATGAAGGTGTTTTTATGGTGTCACAGTGAAAAGATAAATAAAGCATACATTCTGACAAGAACAATAGACATAGCATAACAAAGACCTCATAGGATTTCAAGAATGGGCAATAATATTACATCATCAGTACTAAACCCAATCTCAACTTCAGATCAATGTGTTCGGTCCTTAGACTAGTCAATATTGTTTGGGTCTATTCTCCTCTGGAAAATTACTTGGTTGATCTAGGCCAGTAGGAATTTTTCCAGGATAGTTAGTTGTTGAAGTATCTGACCCAGCCATGCTGGACAAAGTAGAAGAGAGCATAAGAATCTGAAACAGGACGATACATTCGTCGCCAGGTTTTATAAAACACAAGAAACTCACCTTCTGTCAACAATGATCATTGATCGAAGCTCACAATTTGCAAAGCTGCGAGTACATATTAGAAACTATTTCTTATTACTTCAGGGAAAGATGAACAACAACATAATTAGGAGCACCAATACACAGTATCTGGCATGTTAAAATGTAAGGATGCATGCATTTCCCTAACGTAAACCGTAACTTCCAACAAATACTTACGAGTTCTAGAAAACTGAACCAAGATATTAATATAGAAACCGTAGAGAACAACAGAGCAGAGAAGCACTTCCAGAATACATTTCCCTTTTGTTCAAAAACAACGTTATATTTGAAACACAATCATCTCCTGCTCAGCTAAAGTCTAAACAGAAGTAGAAAGATACCATATGATTTGCATCAGATCAGAACATCAAAATAAAGTAGAGGTAACGGAAATGTTCAGAACTTAAGCACCCGTAAGAACCTACTGGCTATATCAGTGTATGATTTGAGCGAAAAAAAGCATAATGATACTTGCCGCTTGCATATTTCTTTTTTCACCAATGGATGACAGTCGCTTCCAAACGTATTTAAGGTATGAAACAAAAACCCACTATGAGTGACTATTGCAATCTCTTTCTCCTTCCTCGTCCACAACCTGTAATATTCAGGCATGGTATGCAACTTCAAACAAAATATGTACCAAATCTGATCCATTAAAAATTACCACCTATGAAATGTTTTAAATATGATATTTTAGCTCAAGAATGATCAGAACTTGCATGATCATGAATAGCGCAGGAACTCTAATCTATAAACATATGGCAATGCAACAAAGATGTGATAATTTGAATGTTTTAACCTTCAAAAGGCTTAACAGCATTACTAAGATGTCTCTTGCAAACAAATATGAACTGAAGTTTCTTAGTTGGTGGGCGCCTAGAAGATTCAAGTTGCATCAATATGTGGCATAGCTTCTAGTTGCAGTCCGAAGATAAAATGCTGTTTATGCTCTTTAGCACGCCCATAAAACTATCCATACACAACCAACGCCATATGAATGCGAGTAATGATCAACCAACCAGTTCATGAACTTCAATCCCCTGGCAGCAAGTTCATCAGATGTCTCTCTCACATTGGCCTTCCACAGGGTGTCCTCATCAGTTTCCATCTGAACAAAACCACAAATAGGTAATTAAATGGAGCAGTAACATAAAGAAGAAAAGAAAGAAATTAGGCAAGTAACCAAACTTGGCCAGATTCATGATTAGAGGGTTTATACTTGCCGGTGAAAAGTCAATTGCGGGAAAAAGTAATTGATAGTTGCTGACATTTTGCCTCCCATGACAAGGACAAATACCCTGTGGGAAATAACTACAAGTAAGGATACTTTTCTGGACTTCAAAGTTGAGAAGCAGATGTGGAACATTGGATCTTTTATTCTCTATGAGAGGGTGTGGGAATGGATATCAAGGAGGATTGCATCAGCTCCAACATCAATATATTGAATTAAGCATCAAGCCTCTAGACTTAATTAGGGTATATAGTAGTTAATAGCATATTGAAAAGTTCAGTGTACAAGTACATGATATCAAACGAAACATAAAAACAAAACATAGTAGATGCACCAAATGTTCTCTACAGAGTTCCACTGCAAGAAATGGTGGAGAATTGAGACTTGAAATTGCTGCTCTACCACTGTTTCCAGCATTTGCCACCATAAGTGGCAGTACATCCATCCTATCAGTGTAGTCCCCACCACCAAAAACACCAACAGCTGTCTGCAATGTTCTGCAGGTCATAATGGGTCACATCTTAACAAGACATTTTCCATCTAACAAGAGAAGTTTGAAGACCCCTACCCAGGTAAATACTTTATGATTATTTTCATCTAACAAACAAAGCACAGAACGCAAAGCAAACCAGTACCTTAGCAAAGGAGAAACAATAACCAAATCAACCCGTTTGGAAAGCCCACACGCATGTACATGATTACGCAGATGGTCGACCTATACCATAAGAGTGCACAGTTTTCAGGAGACTTGAACTTAAAGGAGCAAGTTTTCTTCAGGAATACATAGAACGCGCATAATAAGTTTTTTTCTAACATCATACCTGCTGCCAGCCTAGGGGAGTAAGGGGTGCATCAAAATATTCAGGAGAATAGTATGCTTTGTAGCTCTTATCTCCCTCTACATTGTGTGTCCCTTGTGCATGCCTCACCTGGATTTATGATTTTATAAATGACTTGATTTGCAGGCAAAAGCCAAGAAAAGAAGGAAAGCCATCTTTGAGGTCTTTCAGACCATATACGCAAGCATCTTCATATCCGGATATGAATAATTAAAACTTCAATACCAACCAGATGAAGAGTTTTGCAGCGGTGCAATGGAAACAAACTTGGACCTGGATCACTACCCATTATCTGCAACTGAACTCGATTCAAGTTTCCTTTTCAAGTAGTTTGGCACATCAGGCAAATAAACAATGCTAAAATAAGATTTGCAAAGAGAACAAAATTTTGAGGAAAGCACTCAGTCACTCACTCACTGTCTTAAGAGAAAAAAGAAGTTGTGTTTTATAAGCAATTAATAAATCACCACAGATGAATTACAGTAGCTAATAAGGGTTAAACATCATAGAGAAGTAAAATCGCATTAAAAAGTTACAACCTTTTGTGTGAAGTATAAGATGAGTTATAAAACCAACCACTTTTATCAGAAGTTGACAAAATCAAGAAGTCAACTAGTAAAACCAAGAGGAAAGTGCAAAACTTGAACAAAAGACATCAATCTGCATATGTAAACTTAGAGATTGTTGCATATTTACCAGGGAGAGAAGCGTGGAGAGGAAGAGAAGGACAGGATAACGTAGTTGGTGAGAGTGACGGAGATGAATTGAAGATGAATGGGGTGTTTGATAAACGAATTGACGAGTGATTAATACGCAAGTGGCATAAATAATTAAACTTTGTCTCTCAACTTAACAGTATACCCAAGGATTGCTCATGCTCAAGCAGATGAAGTGGAGATGTGACTTTTTTGTATCTACTGGTATAGACTTTAGACGTGCCTTTTGTAGTGTCTCTTTCGAGTTAACCTTTGATGATTATTGGCTAAAATTAGAGAATTCATGGGTATGTTTCCCAATTAGCCACTCAAAAGGTCGTCTTTGAAACTTGGTTGACTTGGCTATCGTGTTGTACAATTACTGGTTTTTCTTTTGTAGGCTCAAAGAAGAAAATTAGAGCCTTTTTTTTTAAAAGATCAAATTTGTTTCCCTGCTCGACTTCTTTCATCAATCTGCGGTATCATCTCTCTCCTTTTTTTTTCCGCGAGATATTTGAAGAGGATCTCAATTATAAAAAGATACTTTTAAACCAGCCACATTCAAACTAATTCTTGCTTGAGCCGGATAGATTTTTTGCAGGAGGCAAAACTTTGACCCTTTTAAACAGCTGCATATATGAGAAGGGTTTAAACTCACAACCTCACTTAAGCTAAAAGAGTGCCTTACTAACTTATCTGTGCCTTGAGGTTTACCTTTTTCTTTTTATTCAAAGCATTTGTTAAATTGAATGCCAATTGGACGAAGGTAAAGCTTTGATTTTAACTCTTGTCCTATTTTAACTAGAGAGAGAAAAAAAAAGGATTCACATAATTGTGTGAATGAAATAGACTGAAATAAAATTATAAAAACGATTCACATAAATGAGTGAATGAGATGGATTGGTAAATGAGATGGATTGAAGTAAGATTAAAATAGCACACATCAAACAGATGATTTGATTTGCTTATTTGATCACCATCAAATTATTACTCATAATAAAATAAATATATGTATGCATCTTTATAAAATATAAATGATGTTTAGGTCATAATTGTGTTTAGATACATATTTATATCAAATCATCATAACAGGATCCACTTTTCCTCGCAAGAGTCAAACCAATTACTTCATCTGTTCACCATTATTTCAAGACTTGGACTGGATCTATCGTTTTTGGGTTGTCAAAATATTGCATTGGACTAGGGGTATTTAATCGACACAAATCTGGAGTTTTTAAGAGAAATATCGAGAAAACTGAGTTGAGATTGAGGCATGTTTAGTTGAATGGTAATTAATGAAATGAAATGTAATAAAATGGAAAGGAATAGAATAGTTTATAATAAAATGAAATGTAATATAGTAAAAAGTTGTTCGGAAAAGATGAAAGGGTTCATAATGTAATGTAGTGAAATATTTTTTAGAAATAGATGAAAGGGGATGTAATGTATAATAAATGACTTTTATACTCCTTATAATAAAATGGTTGTTGCAGGAGGTTTATTATTTTATTATTAATTATATAAAAATATTAGTATTAATTATTTAATATATT
>JAOSBP010000205.1:29997980-30008380 GCA_027563825.1 Erythroxylum mucronatum
CCCAATTTGGGAGGTCACAAAATATTAGATTTTGGATGGCAAAGGATGGCTTCCAAAGCCATTAATTGTCATTCCATCCTGTCTCAAAATAGACTCCCAAACAATGGCCTGAGTCATTTGAGTCATTCCATTCCATCCCTCCACCCACATCCAAATATACCCTAAGTTTTAAACAGCTGCATATATGAGAGGGGTTTGAACCCACGATCTCACTTAAGCTAAAAGAGTCCCTTACTAACTCACTTGTGCCTTGAGGTTCATCTTTTTCTTTTTATTCAAAGCTTTACTTAAGCTAAAAGAGTCCCTTACTAACTTACTTTTGGTTCATCTTTTTCTTTTTATTCAAAGCATTTGTTAAATTGAATGTCAATCGGATGAAGGTAAAACTTTGATTTTAACTCTTATCCTATTTTAACTAGAGAGAAAAAAAAAAGATTCACATAAACGTGTGAATGAGACGAACTGAAATAAAATTAAAAAAAAGATTCAAATAAATGCGTGAATGAGATGAATTGAAGTAAAATTAAAAAAGCACAAATGAAACAGATGATTTGATTCGCTTATTTGATCACCATCAGGTATTTAATCGACACAAATCTGGAGTTTTTAAGGAGAAAGATCGAGAAAACTGAGTTGAGATTTAAGGAACACCAAAATCTAAGAATCTCATAAATACCTGATAAAGACAAAGGTTATGGAGTTACTTTGGCAAATAGCATAATTTGGCAAATATCAAAATTTGAAGCGGTTGAATCAACCGATATAAGTAGGAAACAAAGCTTTTAGCTTTCACTGTGCTCCACCTCCCTCTGGCTGTTGTATCTCTGCGTCTATCTCAGAGTTTACATACACATGGTGGATCCAGAATGCCACTGAAGCTGCCTTCCAAATTTCATTACTTGATCCTCCTCTCCCTTCTCTTCATTTACCTCTACACCACCAGTTTTCTCCGGCAATCCTCCATACAGACAACCACCACCACCATTAGCATCCCCTTATCTTCTACTTCTACGCCCTGCAATTTCTTCAAAGGCCGTTGGATCCTAGACCCTAAATCCCCGAAACCACTCTACGATGAGAACTGCCCATTTCATCGAAACGCGTGGAACTGCATCAGAAACAAAAGAGAGAACATGGGTCTCATCAATTCATGGAGATGGGTGCCTAAAGATTGTGACTTGATACGGATTGATCCCGAGGTTTTTCTGGGTTTCATGAGACATAGGAATATTGGGTTTGTGGGGGATTCTTTGAATGAGAACTTTTTGGTCTCCTTTTTGTGTGTTCTTAGAGCGGCTGATGCTGGTGCAAAGAAGTGGAAGAAAAGGGGTGCTTGGAGAGGTGCTTATTTCCCTAAATTCAATGTCACTGTTGCCTATCACCGTGCTGTTCTGCTTGCCAAATATGAGTGAGTGAGTTTTCGTTGTGAGTTTCTGTAGATTGTTGTTGGGTTTACTTTTGTTGTATAGTACAACCTTGCTAGGTGTATGACTATATGTGATTGTTTGTTCCGGAAGTTTAAGCTAATGCTTAGAACTGATAGCTCATACGAGTCATATTTCATCAAAATCAGGACTTGAACCAATGCTAGCCTTAGCGGAAGATTTAGGGGCTGTGTAAAAAAAAAGTAAACAATAGATCGAAGTAAATAGTATTGGCTTATAATAATTAGAACGATGAATGGATTGGTAGAAATGGGGCATTGCGAGGAGAGGTCAGACAACTGTTTAAGAGTATCAGGCAGGTGAGTTGAGGTCGCTAATCGTATTTGGTACTTTGTCATGTTAATAAGTTTTCTCATGTTCTTATGATAGTACCCTCATACTAGATCTGAATCCTTAATGTCGAGTTCATTTTCCCTTTCTCCTTTTTGCTTTTTCTGGTTAGTGGTGTAAAATAACAACCAACTATATTCATGACTGATTACGTAAAGGTGGAAGCCAAAAGGATCTGCTGTTGCCAGTGGACTGAAGGGAATATATCGTGTGGATGTTGATATACCAGCGGATAATTGGGCTACTGTAACTGACTTCTACGATGTGATTATCTTCAATACTGGCCATTGGTGGGTTCCTTTTATGATTTATTGATCAGTGAAGTGGTTTATTCGTCTTGTCCTGCTAGAATCTTGTGCTTGATTTCCATACGTGAATCTATATCCCATGAAAAATTAAAACTTTCTGATTTTGTGACTTGCCGGTATATGCATTTGCTTCAATTTTAACGGATCACCTAATGCCTACTTAAGGTGGTTGTGTTTTAATCATTTTACTGTCTTCCAATTGACATCTGTAGCAGATGTATTGAAAAGAGGTGTTTTGTATGAAAGGGAATCATTTTGAAGTTTTATAATGTCTACTGTGAATAGCATTAGTTACAAACATTGAAAAGGATTGTGTGGAAAGTAAAGACATAAAAACTTTCGATTGCATTTAATCTGTTCTGTTGATACCTATCTGGAAGATGTGCTTGCAGTGGCGTTCCATATTCTAAAGTTACACTGAATCAACTAAGAATATTCCCTATCTAGACGGGTTGGTGCTGGCCTTCAAGTGTTGAAAGCATCAAAATTATTGATTCAAATGGCCATTTGCAGGTGGGGTTATGACAAGTTCCCAAAGGAGACCCCTCTTGTCTTCTATCGGGATGGGAAGCCAATACTTCCTTCCCTAGACTTGTTTGATGGACTTCAAGTTGTTCTTCAAAGTATGGTCTCATACATACAAAAAGACGTTCCTGGTAAGACGCTCAAATTTTGGCGGCTGCAATCACCGCGACATTTTTATGGTGGTGACTGGAATCAAAATGGCAGTTGCTTGTTCAGTGAGCCCCTTAAGGAACAAGAGGTATCCCTATATAAATATTATTTATGATGACTTCTAACTTTTTCCTTTCTGGCATGCACACAATAAGGCTATATTGTGAATTAACACGATTCTTGGCCCATAGTTAGTGTAGCGTATTATTAAAGATAGATTTTTGGCATGTATTACTCGTTCGAGCTGATTTAGACACTGACACCTGAACAGCTTGCTATGTGGTTTGATCCTGGCAATAATGGAGTCAACAAAGAAGAAAGAATGGTGAATAATATGATTGAAAATGCATTGCATGGTACAGATATACAGATACTGGATTTTTCTCATTTGAGTGAGTTTAGGGCAGATGCTCACCCAGCGGTTTGGTTAGGAAAGAAAGATGCTGTTGCAATATGGGGTCAGGATTGCATGCATTGGTGCATACCTGGTGTCCCTGACACATGGGTTGATATCTTGTCATTCCTGATACGAAACATGTTGGACACCAGATGATGACTAAAGGGAATAATAAAATGCTGTGTTGCTGATGCAGTGTCGATGATTGGACCAAATTCTCAAATTTTCCATTATCTGGATATGTTCCAGTGCTAAGGGCATGTTCCGCAGAAGATTTTCATTGCCAATGAGTGAAATGGACAAAGTAAACTGCTTTTTCCCTTCACCTGGAGTGCTTGAAGAAATAGTTGGTTGCCATCTCTGAACAGTTCAACAATATTTTTCGGCTGCAGAAAACAACAAAATTATTAAGATTCTTTCGAAGGTGGAGATGAAATAAAGGATAACTGAATATGCTGTATATGGTGCTGCCACGAGCTACTTAAAGTCACAAGACAAGCTTTTTATGTATGCCACCAACCCTTCAACTTCTGTTACACTGATTACGAACAAACAAATAAGAATCTTATCTGATTAGTTCACTTATACACATGTAATCTCGTCGACTTTTGGATGTTTCTGTTATTTTTGTGTTAGTGAATCAAACTACTTCAAAGTTTTGTTTCTAAAAGTGATTCATAATTCATTACTCATTACTCAAAACTCTTTGGACATTTGTGTTTAGCTTAATGTGACCTATCACTTGGTCAATTTTTTTGGAATCAATATTAATTTGGTGTTTAGTGGTACAAGAACTACAAGTTAAAAGCTTTTCTTTTTTCAAGTATTAATTTTTTAAAAAGATAGTCGCACTACTAATTAAGAATAAATTAAAAAAAGGTAAAAGTGTGCATGCTATATATTATAGAAGTTATATAAAATAAGGATTTTAAAAAGGGAATAAATGTTGAAAATTACTTTTATTTTAAAAATAAAGTTGAATGCACTCAAAATCCTTAAATTTTAGTAAGCAAAATTTGAAGCATCACAAATAATATAGCATTAGTTAATCGTTATCCAAACGAGCGCAAAATGGGTTGTAGTATGATCCTAAAGGCGTCACCTTTAACCGCCAACAAAACCATTCTCTTATCCACAGCTACACCAAGACTTCTGTTTCCAATCAACTCTGTGCCCAATTCCTTCAACAATACTAAGATCGTAGCTTTATCATCCAAATCGGTTGCTGGGTCCGTTTCCGTTAGTGGGATTGGAGGATTTTCGTTGCAGGGCAAGCGTAGCTTTCGTGGCGGGGCTGTGGCTATGGCTAGTACTACTGGGTCGGTCCAGAAGTCAGAGGAAGAGTGGCGTGCCATTTTGTCTCCTGAACAGTTTCAGATTTTGAGGCGGAAAGGCACCGAGTAAGTTTTTATTTACCTAATTCTACTACGATAGTTCGTGTTGACTTCTTTTACGTTTTTTTTTTCTGATTGAATGTGAGTGGATGCTTTTGGGTTTCTTTTGTTTCTTTGGTCTTTTTCTTTTTGTTTGTAAGATATCTCTTTGAATTATAGAGTTGCTTTAATGCAGTGCTAAAATGGGTTTTGTTTCAATTCAGTTATGATGTTTGGCTTTCGAAGAGATCGTTTCTTTTCCGGGGGTTGCTATGTATCATTTGGTAGGATTGGATGAGATTTATATTTCAGTAGTGATGTCTTCAAATGTGTAAGGAACTTCCCTGTTTATAGGTCCCTGACCAGGCCATGATTTGTTTATCTGGTTGGCCAGTCCTTTGATGGATGGAACTTATTCCTTGCTGAATGAATTAGGATTAAGACCTGTTAGAGTGGCAACGTTCAGAAGACTTGAGGAATTGAAAGGCTTCTGATATAGGGATTGGAGGGATGAAAATGAAGTTTAGAAATGACGTGACAAATTTTGATGACATTTAGGCCTGCTGAGCAGGCGATTCCTCTTGAAGGTGAAAGCCTTGGCCAATCTGCTAGTTGAGACTAGTTCAACAAATATCATCAAGCAATTACCTTTTGGATAAGAAGCTGTTTGTTGTAGCTAAGCAATAGTTGCTAAATGTTGATTTTGTAGCATCATTTATTTTGCATCGATTTGGTGATTTCTATTTAACCGTTGCCTTTAGATGATATATAATTGACTGAAATGATTCCTAGAGGCAACTGGGAGGGGAGTATAAGACATGAAAACATTACGAAAAAAATTTACAAAGGGCAGTCGCTTTGCTACTTAAGGATTTCAGATCTTTAATATTAAAGCCACATGTATCTAATATTGTTCTGTCATGTAGATGTTTCATTCTACGAAAGAGGCACTTTAGGTTTAAGATATAAGAAAATATTTTGTATGTGTATTATATATCAGACGATTGGTTGCTAGTTAGTGCCTGTCTGATGAGACAGTTTTTGAAGGGGAAAACTGCAGCATGCTAGATGTGTGTAAAGCAGGGGAAAGCCTCTAACAAAAGCATAAGCTCTGAAGAATAGTGAGTAGAGAATGTAATAATTGACTTGATTGATGAGTAGCCAATGTTCAAATTTATATGATCTACAATTGCCAATGTGTCACATAAAATATAAGAACGAAACGAATACTACCAGGGTAAGACTTCCAGTTTATTCCATTTGAAAATTCTAATAATGATTCTATAGTTAAAATAAAACCTTACAAACACCCATACTAATAAGGACAAGAACAAATACTGCCCCGTTGTAGAGGGAAGTAGGACTCTGCTGCATGTAGAAGTTCATGGGCATAAAAGTGTTCTCTGAGCATGGTTCCCAACTGTTAGAATCAACTGTTTCAAGCTATCATTGACTTGAAAGTTTTTAGGACAGCTCATAATGTTTCCAATTGCATCAAGTTTGAATTGGCTGTTGGAAATTTTTAAGATTCTTCCTTTTCTCTGCCTTGATTCCAAAAAGTCCAACAGCTTAAGATATATCACAGTGCTTTAGTGATCCTGCGAATCTCTGTAAGCTAAATGAGACTGGTTTTTATGTTGTGGATTTGTCCTTGCATTGTTTGGTGTATGCAGGTACCCTGGCACGGGGGAGTATGACCAGTTTTACGAAGAAGGTGTCTACAATTGTGCGGGATGTGGGACTCCTCTGTATAGGTCCACAGCCAAATTCAAGTCAGGTTGTGGTTGGCCAGCTTTCTATGAGGGTCTCCCCGGAGCCATAAATCGCGTCGTGAGTCTTGGTCTTTTGTACTAGTTTTGATTTGTGGTTTAGTAGGTTATGAACTTACTAAATGAACATGTTTATGTGAAAATTTTGACAAAATTGAGCATGTTTTGTTGTCAGCCGGACCGTGATGGTATGAGGATTGAAATTACTTGTGCGGCCTGTGGTGGACACCTGGGGCATGTATTTAAAGGTGAAGGGTTTCGTACACCCACCGATGAACGTCATTGTGTGAATAGCATATCGCTCAAGTTCATTCCTGCTAATCAAAACCTACGGTAATCAGTTGTCAACTTTCTTCAAGTCGTGGGATCTCTCAGAAATTCAGAATACTCTGTTTACCTAAATAAAAAAGTTGTCAACATAACTTGGCTTCTGTGCTCACTTATCCTGCTGTGTTCTTGTTACTAATTTCAAGTATGTAGGTCATAATGGTCTGGTTATGGAGCCAGTAACTGGAGCAACTTTGATACTAGTTAAATTGCATATAACTATTAATAGCGCTTGTGAAGATACTTGAATGTAACTTACGATGGCCTTAATCATAAGCTGGATTTATGCAAGAATTGTTCTTTATGCCACCAGAATGGTATCATGTCAAAGAGGAGTAATTATTTGTCCAATTCATTCCAATGTTACCTCCTTATGATTTTCTAGATTTTGTTATGCAAACTTTAGTCCCAAGTGATTTCTTAAAAGATACATTATGGTTGTTTTTGTTAATTAAATAAATCAAAATTTAAAATATAAACGTATCTCTTTTTAGATTAAATATTTTTAAAAATAATTTTAAAGAAATAATCTTTTATATATTCTAATAAAAAATATTGTCACAAATAAACTTTAAAATTACACTAACTTTTATTATCTACTTATTTATTATTCATTATTAAAAATATAATAAATGTACTACCAAAATTGAATAATATCATTTAATTTATTTCTATAACCAACTTTTTTGTTGACTTAGATTAAAATTATTTAAAATATATTAACAATTAAAAATATTATGTGATACATATGACAATAATATATTAATCACTAACTAATTAATAAATTAAATTATCTTAAGCTAGTATTTAATTTATTTTTTTATCATTAAGAAAATTATTAATTATACTAACATTAAGAGATAGCAATTTAAAAGTGTCTAACCTATAGAGATTTTTCAATTTAATACCAAACTTTTTAAAATTTTTAATTTGGTGATTAACTTTTTAAAATTTGTACAAATCAGGTCAAAACGTTGATTCTGCTAATGTAACTAATAGATGGATATCTACGTGATAAGTGAACACGTCACGTTAATAAAAACAATCTTTTGACATGATTTATACAATTTTTAAAAGTTCAATTACTAAATTGAAAATTTTTAAATGTTTGACACTAAATTGAAAAAATCTCAAATATTATTTTTTAAGAGAAACAAAAATAAAAATTATGACATGAAAATAAAATTCCACGACATAAATAGAAGTGAAACTAAGTAATATTTTAATTTTTTGGTCTTGAATTAAACAGTTCAATAATTCTTATAATTCTTAAGAGTTAAATCTTATCTACATTCTCTTTTTTCCAATGATTTTAAAACTAGATCAGACTAGTCAAATGGGTCTCTCTAAGTACAAACTGGCCTAATTTTCGGTTTGGTTTATATTTATAACTCGCGAGAAAAAATCGGCGGGTTAAGTACTAAACCGGCCGGTTTATATGAAAAAACCGGAAAACCGGCCCTGAAACAATGAAAGTGAGAGTCTGTCAAGCGTGTGGGGCCGAGCGCATCAACCCATATGCCTCCAATTTTGTACAAAAGTTAGATTTTGAGCCGATTGTTTCCTCTCAAATTTTCAATTAATTATTATTTTTCTCCTCAATCTCTAATACAATCTAATAAATTATATATTTTTTAAATTTATATTCCTTATTTATTTCTTTATATTTTAATTAAAAATTTTGTTTTAATATATTATTATTAAAAATAATTAACTATTTTGTTCTTAAAAATACTAAATTTATTTAATCTCACTAATAAATTGTATTGTCAAAATTTAGGTTATTTATTTTTCTCTTTATACTTTAATTCAAAATATTGTTGCTAAAAACTAATTATGATTTTTATCACAAATTTGTTTAATAAATTGAATTATTAATTAGTATATAAAAATAATTTTACTTAAGATAATTTAAGAATATGTTTAAAATAATATTAAACTATAAAGAAATATATTTAAAGGAAATTAAAAAAGTTAAAATAAAGTTAAAGTCTCACCTATTGACTCTTTTTGAACATATTTCAAATTTTACGAGACTTTAATATAGAAACACAATTTTTATTTTATTATTATTTAAAATTTTATATTAAAGTCAACCTTATTTTAAATTATTAAATTTATTATATATTAATAGGTATTATTAGTACATTTTATTTTATATTATATTTTTACTTATTTTATAATTTTAACTTCTTATTTATTATATATCGATTTAATAACAATTTAATATTAATCGAACCTTTAATCTTAAACTATTCATATTGTATTCAATATACGGCATAGTTTAGGTAAATACAAATATCAAATCCTATATCTGATAAGTCTCCGATCCATTCCTTGTAAAAGACGAATAATAAACAAACAGAGACCCTTTCTCCTATGGATTTCTCCTATGGATAAGAACGCGTAACCAATCTTAATAAACAATTTCTGTTGAATTAGAAGTTCTCATCAAACATCATATTTCGGTATCTAACCTATCTTAATGAACAATTTCTACTGAATTAGAAGTTCTCGTCAACCATCATATTTCAGTATCCACTTAATCCTTCAAGTTAAAATTCCCCATGTAAAGTTTAGGAGTATATCACGCGGGAGGAAGAAGAAGATAAAACATGGAAGAGTCGCCAATTCGTTTCATTCCAGTACATATCTTGGAAGCTATTCTGTCAAAAGCACCAGCCAAAAGTGTTCTACGATTCAGGTGCATCTCTAAGTCATGTAACGCTTTTATTACGAGCCCCTTTTTCATATCCTTGCACATCAAAGCAGCCCTTGCCAACAAGAACACAACCAACAACCCCAAGTTGGTGTTAGGAACCTTCCCATCGTTTGAACCCACAAGAGGAAACCACACGTTATACCATGAGATAGATGAGTTACTTGTTCCAGATCAAAAGTTTAAACATACGTTTCATGACAGATCAATTAGTACAAACTACGTGGAATGTTTGGGTTCATGCAATGGGGTGATATGCATGCATTATATCAATCACGACAAAGTTACTTTGTGGAACCCTGCCATAAGAAAGTCCCTCACTATCCCTTTTACTGAAGTTGATAACTCAGCAGAACACTACAGAATGGGGTTTTGGTTTGACATCAAAACCAGTGATTACAAGATCATTACATTCGTCCAAGCTAATGGTGACAGACAAGCACCAAAGAGGGTACAGCTCTATGAGCTAAACAGAAACTCTTGGAGGTCTATTGCCACTGCTCCAGTACATATAAACAGTCAAGCCCCTAGTTTCTTAAATGGAAATCTGCATTGGTTTGGATATTCAAAGATTGGATCAACAGACAGCAGATGGCGTAATAGAGTGGTTTTGTTTCAAGTGACCAACGAGGTATTTGACGATATGGAGCTGCCTGAAGGTTATCTAACTCGTGCTCTTGATCCAATTCATAGACGACTAAGTACGTCCATGTTGGTTCTTGGAGAGTTGCTTTCTTTAGTGGAATACTGGAGTACGCGTGTTGAAATTTGGGTGATGAAGGAGTATGGCATGACAGAGTCTTGGAGTAGATTCTATAACATTAGCATGGACAATATTGGAAGTGTTTATGGATTGATAGACATCAGAAAGGTTCTGGGGTTGAAACTTGAAAACAAATTGGTCTTGTATGAACCCGAGACTAGATCCAAACTCCTTATTATCGATCGTGCTATAAATGCCTATGCAGCTGATTATCTGGATACTTTGTCTTTACTAAATAGAACTTAGATACTTTAATTGTAGCAGGTGCGATTTCTTTTTCTTTCTTGTTTCTTT
>JAOSBP010000205.1:30027491-30038341 GCA_027563825.1 Erythroxylum mucronatum
GTGGCCAAAGGCGTCTGGTTTATACTGGTCGAAAATGTATTTTGTATAATTTATTTGGGCCTGTAAATATTCTTTGGAACTTTTGTTTTGCGATTACGCTATGTAATAATGTGTATGGGTTTGAGTTACTAAATATAATGAATTCTGGACAATGAATGTCCGAGTGCTTATGTTCTGTACTGAATTGTGTACTGTTCCGAACAATGAATGTCCGAGTGCTTATGATTATTTGATTGGAAGTGCTAATTTTATTGCACATGAAAGGATTTGTTCTGTCCGAGTTTATATAGCCCAAGTGGTGAGAGGCGTGGAGTTAACTCCAACAAAACCCTGAGGTCTCAGGTTCGAGCGTCACTACATCCATTACACGGTGCAAACCTCTCCTGCTGCCACCAAAGGAGACAATACCCCCTTGAGTCGGACCCGATCCGAACCAGGTGGGGTGGTCGCATAACCGATTTCATTATGGTGAATGATGCTTTTTTTATATATAAAATCTTTACAAAACCTGTATCCAGTGTTCTTCTATCTCTAATTATTAGTCACATAGCTTATGTTCGGGGGCTCTTTTCAGGTAGATCAAATGGATATTCACAATAAGAAACTAGTTATTAGTAGTTGCTTGCTTATAAGTGCCAATTGATGCAAAAATGAGGCCTGACTTACATATTGTAGATGTGTTTTAGTTCAAACCTTTATGCATCTAAAATTATAATTTTAGTGAGCATTTATAAAGTGAAAGTTGTAGTTCTCTATTTATTAAAAAAATTAAAGAAAGTTTTTTATTCTCTTATTATAGTTAATTTTTTAATTGAATACATTTATTACTAAACTTTCCAACATTTATATTTGTTAATTAAGTACTTCTCCCATCAACATATCATCTTATTACAAAATAAGACATGAGGTCGCGAAATCTATGGTATCACTTAAAATAATATCGTATCAAACGCTGTAACTGCCTCACACAAGTACCAAATCAACTTTTAAAATTAATGTTATTTGTATTAAAACTCATCATGTGTCTTCCTTAATAAATCATATTTTAATTTAAAAGAATAATTGATGAATTATTAATTATTGAAGGACTTAATTGATAAATTAGTAATATCGACCTAGTAATTACAAATTAGAAATATATTTGAAATAATAATAAACATTAATTAAACATATAATAAAAATATTGATATGTTAGAGGGTGTAAATTATATAATAACTTATTCGAAAATTACAGAAAAATTTGTTCATGCCTGATATTGTTAAACTAACTAAAAACATAATATTCCATATAAACAAGTTTTGAATTCTATACGTAAAAATCTATGACTTCATTTTATAAGAATTTAAACTTTGTACGCCTTTTTAAATTTTATTTAAAATATCTCTCTTCTAAAATTTGTTTATAATTGCATAAATTATCTTTGGAGAATTCTTGATCATTTAAAGAACTTGTGCTATTGAATATTATTTCAATTTCAAGACCATAAGTACATCAAATTAAACTTATTATAAACCTTAAAAAATAGGGCATTATGTTTTGGTTATGTTTATTTATATAATTAATGTTTGAATTAGGACTTTTAAGTTTCAAAATCACTTGCATCACACATTAGCTTAAACGGTAAATTCCAATCTGATGCAACCATAATTGGGGTCTTTGTCAATTTTTTCTTAAGAAATGTTTAAAGCATCTAAACATTCTTGAGTAAATTTGAAAGGCATATCTTTCCCGCATGACCTAAAAAACTTCTTATAGCCTTGACCAAGGAAGGGGATGATAATTTCTCTATAACTTCAATTTTTTCTTTATCTACCTCAATACCCCTATAAAAAATTTATGGCCTAAAACTATGCCCTCTTGTATCATAAATGATAATTTTCCTAATTTAACTCCAAATTTGTTTCCTCACAGTCTAAATTATGGAGGCATAAATCAAAAGAGTCACCGAATACAAAAAAAATATCCATAAATACCTCCATTATATTCTCGACTAGATTATCAAAGATGACCTTCATGTGCCCCTGAAATGTAGCAAGTGCATTGCACAATCTAAAAGGCATCCTCTTATAAGCGAACATACCATAAAGACACATTAATACTATTTTCTCTTGATATTCTGGGGTAATTGGAATTTGAAGGTAGCCCAAAAGTCCATACAAGAAACAATAGTACATGCACCTAGCTAGCCATTCCAACATTTGGTCTATGAAAGGCAAAAGGAAGGAATCTTTCCTTATCGTACCATTCATCTTCCTGTAATCGATGCATACTCTCCACCTAGTGACGGTTCTTGTAGAAATCAACTCATTTTTCACAATGGGTACCATTGTCATTCCTCCCTTATTTAGAACAACTTGCATAGGACTTACTTAAGAACTACCAAAATCAGGGTAAATCACATTAGCATCTAGGAGTTTAATTACCTCTACCTTTACCACTTCCTTTATAATAGGATTCACCTCCTTTGGGGCTGTACCACTAGTTTGAACTCCTCCTCTATTAGAATCTTGTGTGTTTAAAAGGAAGGGTTGATTCCTCTAATATTGGAGATCTTCTAAGTAATAGATCTCTTATGCTCCTTAAACACATTTAACAAATTTTCTTTTTGATCCACTTCTACAGTTGATGCAATAATTATGGGCAATTTTGATTCCTTCTCAAGAAATGCATATTCCAAATGATCAGTAAGTTTCTTCATCTCTAACTCTAATGGTTATTCAAAAGAGGGTTTCAACCTCGTCTGTTTTTCTTTGTCAATCCTTTCAAACTCTTTCTTTCTCATAAGAGGCTTATTGGCCTTATCTTGATCCTCACCTTGAATAATAGACAACTCCTGCACATCCTTAGACAAAGTTTCCTGCATAATGTTTAAAGTTACATAATCATTAATATCAATAAAATAATAATAATCACTATGTTTAAAGGAATGTCACATGACATTAAATATTTTAAAAGTGATATTTTCTTCTTCCACCTTAATAACCAGTTTGCCATAGTTAACATCAATAATGACTCTAATTATAGTTAGAAAGGGTCGACCTAGAATCAAATGTACTTCTATATCTTCATCCACATCAAGTACTACAAAATCCATTGGTAAGATGACCTATCAATTTTAACAAGTATATCCTCAATGATACCCCTAGGATATTTAACAGGTCTATCGGTCAATTGAATACTCATCCTAATAGGTTTGAGTTCCTCTAATCTCAATTTCTTAAATAATGCTAGCCCTCAAATAAGCTAAACCCTTTTTTATTAACAAATTACCAATAAAATAAGGGATAGTAAAACTTCATGGATCTTTAAGTTTCTCAGGTAATTTGTTTCGCAGGATTTTCGAGCATTCCTTACTTAATCTCACAGTAGCTAACTCCTCTAACTTCCTCTTTTTAGATAGTAACTCCTTCAAGATACTTGTGTACTTGTCCATCTGCAAAAGAGCTTCAACAAAAGGTAAGTTTATATGAAGTTGTGTAAATAGTTTAAGGAATTAACCAAATTGCTCATCCATGTGATCTTTCTTCAACTTTGCTAGATATGAGATGTTAAAATAAAATTCCTTAATTTTTGGAGGATGCACTACATCTTTAGATTTCTCTTTAATCTTTTTGTTATTCTCCCCCTCACTTTGGATCTTGCTATCAGCTTGTACTTCCTTTCCGCTTCGAAGGGTGATTACCTTCATATGTTCCTTAGGATTTATATCAGTGCTACTAAGCAAACTCCCCTGTGATCTTTTAGATAATATTTTTCTAGTTGAATGACCTGAATCTCCAAATTAACTATAGAATTCTCTTTTCTCTTTTCTCTAATGTCTTATGTCTGATTCTTGAACAAATTTGGCCATCATATCTTCTAGATTTAGCTTCTTAGCTTGAGGTGTTGCTATAGAAATTCAGGTAAAGGGTTGTTCCTTACTTTCCCTTAATTCTCCTAAGAGAAATTGACGTGATCCTTCCATCCCAAATTGTACGTATTACTATATAGATTGTTATAAGGTCTAGAAGCATTCGTCATATAGTCCACATGTTCGGGGTATAGTGTTTGACAATTTTGTCCTAAGTGTCTTAGCCCGCACACTTCACATTGTATAACCTAAAATTGTGGACTCATAATCAATCTGTCTAATTTTCCATTCAAAGCCTCATCTTGGTTTACTAATTATGTTACTACATCAACTTTATATATCCCCACTGGTTTGTTAAGTCTTGCTTGAGAAGAGCACCAATGATAGTTGTTCATTGCCATGTCTTTGATGAAGTCATAGGTTGCTTTTGGTGTCTTATTGTTCAAAGTACCCCCCAACCATAGCATTTATTGTCTATCTTACAATCTGATTTAGCTTATTATAAAAGGTCTGAATTTGCATCCATATTGGTAGACCATAATGTGGGCATTTCCTTAACATCTCCTTGAACCTCTCCCATATGTCACATAATGCCTTTGAATCAGCCTGGGAATAGGAGCAGCTATCAATCCTCAACTTGGCAGTCTTTGCTAGTGGAAAGTACTTCAAAAGGAACTTCTTTTGAACTTGATCCCATGTTATAAGTGATGATTTGGGAAAAGAGTTTAACCATTGCTTGACCTAGCCCCTCAATGAAAACAAGAATAATCTTAATCTTATCGCATTGTCATTGGCACCATTAATCTTGAATGTATCACAAATTTCTAGAAAATTTGAGATTTCTACATTTGTATCCTTATCTATTAGCTTATCAAATTGAATAGAATTTTGCACCATTTGAATGATACTTGGTTAAATTTTGAAATTGTTTGCATTAATAGTCAGTCTGGCAATGTTAGACTCCGCTCCTTTTAAGTCCGGTCTAGCGTAATCAAACATTGTTCTTGGTTAGTTTGCCATGGTTCTTGATTCTTCACTATCAATATGACCTTCTAAGTCTTCTATTTGCCGATCTAACTCAAACTCTCTAAGTTGTATTTTGTGGATATTTTGATGAGCTATTCTCTCAATATTTGGATCTTCATCTACTAAGCTCGATGGATTACATCGGATCATAAACTGACCTTAAGATTTGTGAAAGACAAGAAAACCAAATGGTCAATAAAATAAAAATAAACTAAAAACAAAAATAAAATATGGTTAGATTAATAAAAGCTAGACTTTCCTAATATTATAGTCCCTAGCAAAAGTGTCAACAACTTGATTAATTTATTTTGTGCTTATAAAGATTTATAAGTTTTCAACGCAAATGCACATCATAGCGGTAGCTCGCACTAGTAAGTACGAGTCGATCCCACGAGGACTGTAAGTACTAGTACTAACTCTTTTTTAATTATCTAACCACCAATTCAGGTTATGGATTTATTTGAAAATTAAATAAAATAAACTAAACAAAAGTTAACACAATAATGATCTCAGATAAAGAAAATACTACAATTATTCAATATCAAATAAGTAGTACCTAGGTGATGAATCCCCTTAAGATATCTTAAACACTAACTCTTTATCTTATAACTAAGTTATTGATTATTGCAATATGGAAATTCTTATCTTGTGTTAATATCTTTCTCACGACTAGCAACTAAATCTCTGTTGATTAAGTGAAATCTCTTTCCAGATAAAACCCTTAAACTGCATTACTGATTCGTGAAGTTTACTATTAGGTTTGACTCTAATTTAGAGGATTTATGTTGGCCTATCTCTAGGTTTACATGCAACTTCTTCCAATTAATATAGATCTATTCACACGAAAGGATTTATGAATCTCAATCATATGAAATCAAATATTGGACTAATACTTTAGATATATTAATTTAAGAATAAAATTCATAATTGAATCATAATAAATCAATCAACAAAACTACATTAAATAAACGATTATATCATACTATTATCATAACTTAGGATTCATCACACTTAGGCATTAAACAATTTAGTTCCTACATATAGAAAACAAATCGAATAACAAATATTCAGAAGAGCAAATAGAAATAAAAGAATCCATATTCTAAATCCCCCTTTTATCTTTAATGAATCTTCTTACAATTTGGATTGAAGGATGCTCTCTATCAGATCTTGTGACGTAATCTTCATGTTTTCCTCATCCTTTGTTCAAAAGTGCCTCTTCTTTGTGTTTCATACTACTCCAAAATGCTTCTAATTTGCCTCCTTTCTTTTTAGCCTTTAATAATATCTTTTTATAGTAAAAACTAGGGTTTCTTGGATATAAACTGTTACTTACACAGTCGTGTACGTAGCTGATTGTATATCTCCAAAAACACCTAAATTTGTAACTTTACACTGTCATAGAGACTTACGCAAGCACATACAAGGTCATGTATGTCAACATACACGGGAGTGTAATTCCACACATTTAGGAATTATGATGTTAAAGATCTACACATTTATAGAGACTTATAAGGTCATTGTACACAATTGTATAAGTCAACAATTGCTCCAATGCTTTCATTCCATGCCACATTTCACCTTAATACATCTCCTCTTAGTCTACGAAAGCAATTATCAACTAAAAGCACACTTGAAGCAAATTAAGTACCAAAAATACTATAAAACTCTTAAATAATAAGCAAAACACATTAAATATGAGCATATAAATATAGAAAAATAATTGTCTATCAATTATGATAGTTGAATGTATCATGAAATTATTCTTTCTATTGTCGTATTATAATGTTGATAACAATTAAGTTAATGTGATTAATGTTGATGATTGAATGTATCTTGATTATGATGATTGAATGTATCATGAAAGTGCTCTTTTTATTGTCTTATTATAATATTGGTAACATTTATGTTGTTAATGTGATTAATGTATGATAAAAGTGCTTTTTTAATAACAACAATAACAACCTAGTAAAAATTTCGCTAAAATGTTGAGTTTGGGGAGGTTCAGTAATACGCAACCTTGCCACTATTTAGTAAGGTGGTTGTTTCTGACATAGAAGTGCTTTTTTATAGTTTATTGTAATGTTGGTAACATTTATCTTACTAATGCGATTAATATTGATGATTGAATATATCTTCATTATAATAATTGAATGTATCATGAAGGTGCCTTTTCTATTATTTTATTGTAATGTTAGCAACATTTATGTAATTTTTTTCTTATAGATATCCAATATAATAGTACCTAAAAGAAAAAAAAGGGATAAAGGTGGCTGCTATAAAAATTGTAGAATAGATGGATGTACAACTTCAACCAAATCAATAAGTTGATGTCAGAAATTTAATTCCTTGCCAATAATAAAATTCTACGTCAATTAGTCAAGTAGGTTTAAAATTTCTATACCTTCAAATGAATTTATATTCAACTATATATCTTTTTCTTATCATATTCTTCTTTTACCTATAGGAAATAGAGCTTGTTCTAGTACATTGCCACAATAAAGTAACAATATTATTCCACCTTCAAGTCATATGCAATAACTTCATTATGCCTTAAACAACAACTATTAGTGCAATTTTGTTCATTTTTAATACCTTCAACTAGACTTATGCTTAAATATATATTTATATATTATAATATTTTCTTACCATCATTTTTTTGTTATCAACTTTCAATGATAGTATTAGAAAAGAAGGTCGAGATAAAACTAAAGGTTATGAATTATAATGAATGAATTTTGTAATGACTTGCAAATTATCAATATAGATTGATACTCAGCAAGGTAGTCTTATAGACAAGGTCCAATATGCAAAATTATCAAGTGACGTGGGGATTATTGCGAGAACATAATTACCTTGTCTAAAACATATTAAGGACTTGAAGGAAGACAACTTGCTTGAAAATGCTTTGGAAAAAGTTACGATAGTTATACTAAACATTTAACTTTATGCAAAATTGTTTCAATGATTTTAAGATTAATTACATTTTGACTTATTATTCATAGTTGAAATTGAATATTGTGGATATTAAGAATCCAAATGTTTTAAACTGTGTTATTTCATTATTAAAAGAATGGAGCAAGGATCGTTGTCTCAAGTTGCATAAGTATTATAAATCTTTTTTTTTTCTGATGCAGAGGCATGAGGTTATGTTCTCAAACAAATGTCTAAAAAATTGGAATAGTTTATGGGATGATTGGGCTGACCCAAAAGTTCAGGTTTGTTTTCTTTGCCTTCACGTTTACTTGCATTAATCTTGTTGAATGATTTAATTTCTAAGTCAAGTTTTTTTAATCTAGGAAAATTATGAGAAGGCAAGAATCAGTGGATCAAAATTAAAAGCAACTCATAATCAAGGGTCACAGTCATTTGTAGTCCGAAATGAGCATGTAAGATCTATATTTGCAAGTTATACTTAAATAAATAAACACTAAATTATTTATTGTGCCTTTTTTTGTTTCATAAAATAAAGTGAGAAAGAACTAAATAGACAAGAGTGTGATATGACCATACTATATAAAGTCACTCACTATAAGGAAGATAAAAGATGAGTGAAGAAGAAGCAAAAAATAACTATGTAAATACAAAAATTTGTTCATTTATTAATGTAGTAGTTAGTACTATGTGGAGTAAATATTTTTTATTTTTTAAATTTTATAATAAGATATAAGAGTTATTAAAGAAGTCTATGTTCGAGGAAAATGAGCTCAGTGCAGAAGACATTTGTGATACAGTACTTAGTACTCGTTCTGACTATATAAAAGGCCTTGGTTATAGCCCTAAACCGAAAGTTTCAACCTCAAATATAAATCAATCATTGAACATCTTCACAAGGAAAACAACAAGCTTAAAACTGCATTACAAGCTGAAGTAATCAGGGGATAAGAAACTTGACGTAAATTAGCAAAATGATATGTTATTTAAAAGATTACTTGACCTACATTATCATTAAAATGGTGAGGAAAGTGAAAGGTATTAATTCTATCTCTTATACTTTTTCTATCACTTCTTGTATGTACTATAATTTAATTTTAATATTTTTCTCGAATTATAGAATGGATGAAGATGCAGCTGATGAGTGATTACGTTGTGAATGGTAAAGTTATGTGGTATTTGCTTTAATCAGAACCAAATACTTACCGTATCAATTCTCTCACAATATTTTTAGTTGATTTTAACTATCCTTTTTTGGATTATTACAAGTTTATGGACATGGACAATACTAGGTTGTTGTTTGGGTTATGCTCTAATATTTTTGTAATCTTAACATTTTATCAATACATTAAACATATTCTAATTTGTTAAGTGATTTCTTTATTTATTCTTTTGTCTATGATAATTACTCAAGATGTCATTAATATCTTGTATAGGAACAAATAATCATTTTTGAATGTTATATTCTTTTTGTTGGTATAATTTAATGATATTTATATAATTTTACTTTATATATACAATGCTTCACATTTTAAATTAATAATATTTTCTACAATTTAATTTTATAATAATAAGCAAATAATTCACAATAAAAAAATGTCGATACATTATATACAAAACATATTGTTTAATATCATGGATTAAAAACATAACAAATAACATGTCACGATATTATTAAAAACATAGCAAATAATATTTCGTTATATAAAAACGATTCTTTAATTTCTCAAAAAATATTTTCTTATTTATTACATTAGAATTAACATATAGACAATTGTTTTGTTATAGTAAAGAGGAAATTATAAGAGCTTTAATTTTTTATATTATTTTATAAACATATATTAACAGATAGTTACCCTTTGTTCAATACCTTCTCATTTTATATGCTTTCTTAGAATTTATTTCTTGTAGAATGGTTAGTTAGTCGAGGATAATGATAACCGAAAAACACAGTTAAACTTAAAGCTTTAGGATTGGATATATGATTTAACTAAGGGATACCCATACGTCTGTTGATTAATAATAAATCAAGTATTACTAGTCCATTAATAGAAGTCTAATCATTGATTATAGTTAAGCGATCTTAATATCCCATTGGAATTTATTGCGTTAATAACCCTGTGTTATTCAAAAGTTGCTAAAAAAACTCTGACATATAAAAATTAGCAAAAAAAACCTTGAGTTGAAATTTTATTAACTCACCGCCCCTTAAGCAAATCTGGTCAACAAATGAACTTGAAAAGTCTATTTTACCCTTACACTTAAAAAGTCTTTGAGTTCTTGTTTTCATTATCCAACAAACCATCGTTTTCTTTCGTCCTCGCTGCCGCAATCCCTCTAGGGTTTCTCTCTCCTAGATCTCGTCCACTCCTGGCTACTTTTTTCCTTCGATTCTTTCACGATTCCAGCCTCCCAGTCTTTTGCTGCGTTTCTGTTGACAAGTTTGTTGTTTCTTACTACGCCCGACTGCGCACTTTCTGCCGACTTTAAGCCCCTAGCGCCGCACTGCTGGGGTGCTTGCCCCATGGCCCCAGTCTCTCCTACCTCCTCTTTCTCATGCATTCAGGCTCTCAAGATCTGTTAGGTGTTTTGACGGTGTTTCTGCTTTCTGGGTCTCTCTTTTTTTCTCTCTTTGGAGGGTTTTTGGGTGCTGTTCTCTGCGGATTTCAATTTCCTGCGGTTTTTGAACTGTACCCATGTCTCAACTTCTGGGATTCGCTGGTATGCTTCACGATTCCTCGTTTAATATGCCTATAGTTTCATGGTTTCTGATTTTTGTCTAATTTTTCTATATGTTGGAGAGCTTTTGTTTGTTTTTGTGGGTAGATCAGATGTATGGAATAAGTTCTTTGAACCTATTTATTGCCAAGCATATGTGTTCTGTTGATTATTGTTATGGCCTTTCTAGGAGCCTAGAAGGAAAGAAGGCTACAGATATAAGGCTTGATGCGATCTCTGTTGTAACTGCTAGCCGTGGAGGATTGGGCAAGCTTTCTATCCGTGGAAACAATTCTGGTTGTGGTGTGACAAAGGTGGGCC
>JAOSBP010000205.1:30044429-30054949 GCA_027563825.1 Erythroxylum mucronatum
TCCTCCGACCTCCAATTGAGGTGATTCTTGTGGAAATGGTTTTCTAATGCATGTAGCTATCTCTCCATAAACTTTTGCATCATTTGGATTTAAATTGAGAGAGTTTTCATGAAATCAAGTGAGAGGTCAGTTAGGAGAGCATGATTGAGATATGAGCACATTGTGGTATTTTGATGATATCTTGAGTTATAGAACTCTGATTGTAGTGATTTTTGAGCCAAATTAAACTAGAGACTTATAGCTATGATTTCCATGAATAAGTCAAAATGAATTTAAGATTTTAAGTTTTTCAAATTCGGTGTACGAGTAGGAGAAATAAGTTTAAGCATGGTGAATAGGTAGCATGGGCACACTATGGAACTGTTGTAAGTGAATTTTTGGATTGTCATAAGCATGAAGATGAACTCATGATGTCTTTAAGGGTTCGAATGGACTAAGAATGAAAAAAAAATTTATAACCCTTCATGGTGGTAGGTTTGCACGCTCAAGTTTCACGATTTTAAGCAAGAGAGTTGGATTCCGGTAACGGGATCTGACACCTCCACTTCTTGAGTTCCATTGGCTATGATTGTCCACTTTTTTTACCCTTCCTTGTTTGATTTCGTGTTGAGGGGCCTGGTGTTAGTGCTGAAATTGTAGGTACGGATGTGGTTGATGCTGCAGTCGTGGGTGACATCATTGTGGTGTTCAATGGAAATGGAATGTCTACAAATGACGTGATTGGTGAAGCTAACCTGCCGGAATCACTCTTCTTTCGTGGCATGACTCCAATCTTTGTGAATTAGTAGTCCTGAAACTCAAAAGAAAGAGCACACAACCAACAAAAGTTATGATTGAGAAAAGGATGGTTATCGGTGAAGAAGAGGGTAGAAGGTTGGGTGTTGTATTGGAATGGTATGGGTGTTCACGAATTCAACAATAGTTGTGTAAAATCTAAAGTTAGTGAAAATGGGAGGAAGAGATAAGAGGGAAAGTAAAAATGATGTGTGGTAAAATGGTGGTAGTGGCGGGGAATTTTTTTAATAATAATATTGAAGATATTAAGAAATGAAAATGCTAAAATAAATGGAATGAAATTCACAACTACAATGAAACAGACTTAAAAAATTAAAAAATGAAAAATACTAAAAAATAAAATTGAACATGAAAATTTTTTTCCGGGTTGCCCCAAATGTGCTTCTTTTAAGTCGTTAGCTGGACATGTTTGACGACTTACCTAGTTAGAGATAGGTTGGGGATACCAACTCTATCTCTTCCACATGCTCGACTGGAAAGTTGTCATAGTATGGTTTCAGACGGTGTCCATTAACCTTAAATACCTTAGAAGTATCTAAACTTTGAATTTTTATAGCACTATAAGAAAAAAAAAGCTAGTAACAATAAATGGCCCGAGCCAACGAGATCGTTATTTCCCTGGAAATAACTTAAGCTTTGAATGACAAAGAAGAACTTTTTGTCCTATTGAAAATTGTTTATGAGAAATCATTTTATCATGAAAAGCTTTAGTTTTTTCCTTATAATTTTTTTTTATTTTCATACGCTTCATTATGGATCTTTTCTAACTCTTACAATTGCAACTTCCTATTGTTACTAACTTCCACTCGATCCATATTCAACTACTTTACAGCCCAGTAAGCTCTATGTGCTATTTCCACAGGTAAATGACAAGGCTTACCGAAAACTAACCTGTGTGGCGGCATGCCTATTGGAGATTTGGAAGCAGTCTGGTACGCCCACAAGGCATGACCTAATCGTAAGCTCCAATCTTTTCTGTTTGGATTCACCACTTTTTTTAGTATGGACTTAATCTCCCTGCTGGACACTTCAACTTGTCCTCTTGTCTGTGGATGATAGGCTGTAGAAACCCGGTGTGTGACACCACATCTCTTCATCAAAGCCTAAAAAATATTGTTGCAAAAATGGTCCCTCGATCGCTAATGATAGCTCGAGACATTCCGAATATGACATAAATGTTAGATTTAACAAAATCTATAATAGTTTTAGCATCGTCAGAAAAAATAGCCTTAGCTTCAACCCATTTCGAATCGTAATCCACAGCAAGCAAAATATAATTCTTACCAAAGGAAGAAGGAAAAAGGACCCATAAAGTTTATTCCCCAGACATGAAAAAAATCTCATATACTAGGATATTAGTAAGTGGCATTTGATATCTCGATCCCAAGCTACCTGTTCTTTGACAATGATCACAATACTTGCAAAACATATAGGAATCATAAAATAGCTTAGGCCAAAATAATCCACATTTTAGAATTTTTCGAGCTGTTCTTTTGGGACTAAAGTGTCCCCCTCATACAGATGAATGGATTTAATATGGAAGGAATTTCATTATCTGTAAGACATCTTCTAACAATTTGATCAACACAAAATTTCCAAAGATAAGTTTCATCCCAAATGTAATATTTAACCTCTTATTTAATTTTATCTTTTTCAGCTCTAGATAAATTACTAGGTGAAGACTTAGTTACCAAAAAATTTACTGTGTCAGCATACCATGGAATTACCTGTTGAATTGCGAATAAACTTTCATATGAAAATTTATCTTGGAGAACATTTGATGCATTAGTTAGAATGATCCTGCTGAGATGATTGGCCACCAAATTTTCAGCTCTTTTCATGTCACGTATTTCCAAATCAAATTCTTAGAGAAGTAAGATCTATCGAATCAATCTCGGTTTTGCTTCTTTCTTAGTCACCAAATATTTTAGAGGTGCATGGTTTGAATAAATGATCACCTTCGTGGCTAATAAGTAGGACCGAAACTTCTCAAACCCAAAAACTACATCCAAAAACTCTTTCTCGGTCATGAAATAATTCTTCTGAGCATCTTTAAGTGTCATGGAAGCGTAGTAAATGACATGAGGAACCTTGTGTACTTTTTAGCCCAGTAAATGACATGAGGTACCTTGTCTACTTTTTAGCCCAACACTACTCCAACTGCATAATCCAAAGCATCGCACATTAACTTGAATAGAATGTCCCATTTTAGTGGTCGAATAATCGGAGTTGTAGTAAGTCGTTCCTTAAGTTCATCAAATGCAATCTTGCATGGCTCATCAAAATCAAACTTTACGTCTTTTTGGAGTAGTCTACATATGAGTTGCACAATCTTTGAAAAATCCTTGATAAATTGCTAATAGAATCCTGCGTAACCAAGAAAAGAGCGAACTTCCTGCATAGTCGCGGGGTAAGATAAAGATCGAATAACGTCTATCTTAACCTTATCGGTTTCAATTCCCTTAGAAGAGACTGCATGACCAAAAATTATGCCTTGATCAACCATGAAATGACACTTTTCATAATTTAAAACCAAATTAGTCTCAATGCAATGTTTACGCACTTTTTCAAGGTTGATAATGCATGTTTCAAAAGACTCTCCATAAACTGTGAAATCATCCATAAAAATTTCCATACAATTCTTCACAAGGTTAGAGAAAATACTTACCATATACCTTTGAAATGTTGCTGGTGCATTACACAACCCAAATGGCGTTCTTCAGTAAGCAAAGGTGCTAAATAGACATGTGAGGGTTGTTTTCTCTTGGTCTTAGGTGCAACCAAACTCTGGTGATACCCTGAACAACCATCTAAACAACAATAGTGAGATTTACCTGCAAGTCTTTCAAGCATTTGATCAATAAACGTAAGCGAAAAATGATCTTTTCTAGTAACCGAATTTAACTTCCTATAATCAATAAAAACTCTCCACCCATTTTAACACGAGTGGGCATTGACTCACCATCAATATTTTCTAACACAGTTACCCCAGTTTTCTTTAGAACTACCTGGACTAGACTTATCCAGTTGCTATCCGAAATTGGATAAACGATTCCAACATCAAGAAGTTTCAAGATTTCCTTTTTCACTACTTTGGTAATGGGTGGGTTTAAACGACATTAGGGTTGCCTCACCTCCTTGGCCTCATTTTCCATCAATATTTGATGCAAACAAATGGTGTGACTAATACCCTTTAAATCTGCTATTTTCCAACCGAAAGCCTCCTTATGCTCCCTTAGCACTTTAATCAATTGATTTTCCTATAAAAGAGTAAGTTTATTAGAAATTATGACAGGTAACGTGTCTTGCTCATCCAAAAAGATGTATTTTAAGTGGCTAGGCAAACTCTTCAACTCCAATGTTGGTGGCTGGATTAAAGAAGGTAGGAGCTTGAAGCTATTGTGTGACAGCTCTATATACGACAACTCCTTCTCCAACTAATTGGATTTTTCCAATCGACAAAACATCACCTCCAATTCGTTGTTGGGTAATAACGATTCCTTGATGGTTTGCCACTGTGATGCATCTCCCATCTCCAAAATTGTTTCAAGTTCATCTCTTCCACTCAATAATGATTTTTCCTACACCTATGTGTCAATAAAATCCACAAAAACAACAAGTTGTTCATCATCCGAAAATTTCATGGCATTGTATATATTGAATTTAATTAGTTCACCATCAAATTCCATAGTCAATGACCTATCATGAACATCAATTTTTGTTCTACTGGTTTTTAAGAATGGCCTTCCAAATAAAATTAGGGTTGAAGAAGATACATAATCACTCCCCATCTACAAAATATAAAAATTAGTTGGAAAAAGCATTTCCCCCATTTGAACTAAAATGTCCTCTATCACGCCCTTTGGATAAGAATTTGAACGACTGTTAATTGAATCACTACATTAGTTTCTTTGAGAGGTCCTACATTTAAAGACTTATAAACATTTTAAGGCATGATGTTTATGGATGCACCCAAATCTAACATAGCCTTTTCAATTCTCAAATCACCAATTTGACAACATACCTAGTTCTTGACACTTAGGCGGAAGCTTTATCTTTTGTAAAATAGCTTAGACATTCTCCCTCAGTTTCACTTTCTCATCAAATTTCAATTTCTGTTTTAAAGTGCAAAGTTCCTTAAGGAATTTCGCATAATGTGGGATCTATTTTATTGCATCAAGTAAAGGAATATTTACCTGAACTTTCCTGAAAGTCTCCCATATTTCCTTCTCCTGCTCCTCCTTCCTTTCCTTGGTGAATCGACTAGGAAAAGAGGGTTACATAACCAGATTCTACGGGCCTGTCTATGTCTTTTCTAGTTGATTTGGTGCCTCCTTTGTTGCTTCTTCTTCGACTTCTCTTTTGGAGATTTTTGGAGGTAGTTCCTTCAATTTCTTACCACTTCACAACATGATAGCTTTAGTACTTTGTTTGGGGTTAATTTCTGGTTGAATTGGAAAATTTCAAGAACTTTGTGCCTCCAATCGATTAATGGCATTGCCATTTAGCTCACTTGATTTTAAAGATTTAGCTTGAGTATCCCGTTGAAATGTCAAGGTGTTAGTGGCCAAAGATTGAACTATATCTTTCAAGGAAGACTTACCTTCAGAATTGGATGTCATTTGTTGATGTTGTCTAGCTACATATAGTTGTCTAAATTGCTGGAAACTTGTAGTAGTTTGCTATCCTTGAGAGTTCCCATAATGCAAACTCGGATATCACGCCAACCTAGATTGTAGGTGTTGGAGAATGAGTCATATTTCCTCTAATTTGGTCCAGCAAAACCCCCTACGACATTTACTTGTTCTGCGTTTTCTTCCTCTAAAATCGGACATGCGTCAGTGGAGTGTCCTAACATCAAACATATTCCATATACGTACCTTTGCTTCTTCTTTCTTTGTAACCACAATTTATCACACCAAAGATATAAATTCATCCGATCTTTTCTCCAATGCTATCACATTTACCTTATTTACGTGTTTTGAACCATGCCTAGCACGTATCCCAAATTTTTATGTATCGGAAGCCATATTTGCTATCAAATCCCTTGCAACTGTCAATGTTTTGTCAAATAAAGCTCCACCACTTGTACCATTAATTATACTCTTATCTGTGAGCAAAAGACCTTCATAAAAATATTGAATCAACAACTGGTCGGTTATTTGGTGATAGGGACAGCTAGCACAAAGTTTCTTGAATCTTTCCCAATGTTTGTAAAGTGTCTCCCTTGTGTGTTGTTGAATGCCACAAATTTTCTTTCGAATGTTAGCAGCTCTTGATGTTGGAAAGTATTTCTCAAAGAAGAATCTCTTCATTTTAGCCCATGTTTGCATATTTTCACCAGTTGAATAATACAACCAATCTTGAGCATCATCTTTGAGAGAAAATGGGAAGGCTCTTAGTTTGAATTGCTCTTCCGTCACATTTGTTGGCCTCATACCTATACAAACCACGTCAAACTCCTTCAAATGTTTGTAAGGATCCTCTCTAGGTAAACCTCTGAAAATCGGTAATAAATAGATCAGCCCAGATTTTAATTCAAAAGCTTTGTTGTCCCCCAAATTTGGAAAGTTGATGCAATGGGGCTGTTAAGCATCTGTGGGCACAATTAGTTTGCAAAGAGTGCGATTCGTAGCCATCCTTTCCATTTTCTGCACTTGTTGTTGTTTTGTTTGTTTTCATAACCTTTTGGCTGTCTTCTCGATCTCTGAATCAAATAGCAGTTGAGTTGTTTTGTCTACTCGTGTAACATACATATAATATCAAGAAATTTCCCGACAACGACACCAAAATTTGGTACTGCTGTTTCCTGCAACCAAATTAATACCAACTATAGCAATGAAAAATGTAGTTAGTGAAGAGTTGAGATCGTTCTCACGAGAAATTTTAACAATAAAGGTTATACAAGTTTAAAACTAAAACAAATGGGGAGGGGGTCTAATTCAAGTAAATTTAAGATTTTAAAAATGGTAGAAATCAAAAATTAACAAAAATAATCAAATATGGAAATTCAGTAAACAAACCTTGGTTTCGGGTCACCTACATTATCAAACTAATATGGATCCTCGATATAAAATTCAGTCCATTAACAAACATTCATTAGATGATGTTTTCTCTTAAGAGAAAATGAATAGAAACATGTATTATAAACATTCTTATTAGTCAACAATTTAGATACGATCTTAAGTTTAATTGATTAATAGTTTTAAGAACTAAGAAACCAATGAGCAAGACAACACACGTACGACATGCATTTAATCAAGTTAAGCATATTCTTAGATTTTCCAAACTCTAACGTAAAGATGGTAATCCTAATTGCCATTTTGGAATAGCAAAACTGAACGTTAAATCCTACTAATCTGGCTATAAATTAAACAAATCAATTCCTAGTTGCGTACCTTATAAATCAATCAATTTAATCATGAAAAGCAATTCAGAAGACACTTAATATTCATCAATGAAGTAAACTTCATTTAGAAATCTCACACATACTGGATGATAACGTGGTTCTCTTCAACCAAGAAGAAAGATTTAGCTACTCATAACAAAAGTAAAAATCATGAAGATCTTTGGTGGATCAAATCTGATTTCAAATCAGATTCTGCAGATAATCTTTTTCCTTGCACATGCCCATGCTTAGTCAATTATTTTTCTACCAGTTAGGAATTTGAATTGTCTTTACTTTCCTTGCATCTTTTTAATCCAATTTCATCTTTCATGTGTTAAAAATCATCTAAGAACAATTAAGAAACAAGCCCATTAATTTTGAATAATAATTTCAACACATTAAATAGATTTATTTCCAAAATTAGGACAAAAAAATGACAATTTAACAATTTGTGTATAGTTGGGTACATGGGGGCAACAGCCAGCTTGAAGTGTATATCAATGCATGGAGTTCAAAATGGAGAAACTTTCTTTTCTGTAACATAAAATGCCAATTTATCTGCTAATATCTTCAGCACCCTCAACCCAAATGAAGCTCTTTGTTGGTCAATGGCTCTACATCAAAGGCTTAGCAAGTTAAGATATTTTAGTCCTTTGACTGCTCAAATGTGAGAGGATTCTTGAATAAGGAGACTGATAAGTCCCATACAGGGGTTCATTTCTCTGAATTGATAGTTATTTAACTTTTATGCTGGCAATGAATGTGTATTTCTTCATAAGTTTTAATTAATATCTTTTTATGTTTCAATGACTTATTTCTTCTCTCTATATATGACTGCAAGTGTAATATAGTTTCATTATCTAATAAAGGAAGCTGTCGTGGTCCTACTCTCTCTTCCACAGTGGATGCTTTACGTTTTTTCCAAGGTTAGTGTTATGATTTAAGTTAATTATAAAAAAACTTAAATTTTAGTCAATTTTTCAATTATAGCTCGAACTTTAAAAAGTAGTAATAAAATATCCAAATTTTTATTTTTTTAAAATTCTAGCCCGATGTTAGTCTCATAGTTATCTTTATTGACGTGACACTGTCACGTGTCAAGGGCCCTCATTAAAGTTTGATTATTGAAACAACGTCGTTTTATGATAAAACTGAAACGACGTCGTTTTATCAAATGCACTATGCAAGTCCAAAAGTTCTCTTTAATGATACATACCCCTAGGTTTGATAATTAGTTGGTAAAGGTGAGTTGTAGAGTGGAAAAAGGATTCCCCTTAGTGGTGATAAAAAGTGTGGGCTTGAGGTGTAAGGTTGTAAGTGTGAATGGTTCCTTTAATGGTGGTTATAGGGTGCAGTCTTTAGGTAAAAGGTTGCAAGTTATGTGTGATTCCTTTGATAGTGGTTGTAGGATGGTTCACCACTTACATTCCTCGTAGCAATTGTCTTACTTGTTCTGATAAGATCATAATTTTAGCTAGTTAGTCTTCTAGATGCTCAGGGATGTGAGAGGGTGCAAAGCTGTTAGTCATTCTATTGACATTGGGAGAAAGTTGCTTTAGTTTGTATCCATTGTTCTTTGCTAAGGTGGTGATCAATTATATAATCATTATAACAAGTATTTATATAGACACATAAGTAGTATTTAATATAAAATTTTCATATCGGCCAGCTTAATAAACTTGTTCTCTAGCAAATACCAATATGTTTGTTTAAATGTTTTTATATTTTAGTTTATGATATCAAAATATTTTTCATAGAAAAGAATAATAATGTTTTTCTTTAATTTAACAAAAATAATGTTTTTCTTTATTTCTATTGAATCTTAAAATAGCAATGACTAAAAAAGATTTAACGATAACACATAGATGTAACATGAATCTCATAACCTATTATCTCAATATAATTTTATTCGTAAAGTGTAATTACGTTAGATTTTATCTTTTGAATTGGTTAATTAAATAAACATATATATGATAAATAATGAATTTAATAAAATACATACATATAGTTATGTTTTCCTTTCTTTTTTCTTTTCTATTATAGCTGTAAGATATACATATAGACATATGGGCTAATTAGACCCCTGAGGTTTTGATATATTATGTTTCCATATCTGTCTTCTTTATTATATTTGTTACTCTGTCTATATATAGATATATAATGTTGTAGCGTATTTATATATGAGAAAACGTAGGTGCAAGCAAAAGAAAAAGTCGGTTCCCCTCATCTACGCTATTTCATACGTATGAGAGAGGAACAACGACCAGACCAGAGTTATGTATATAAGTACATTCCTATAGAATAGTCCGCCTTAAAATATAATTGGGTGTACGAAGTTGAACAAGTTAGAGACGGCATGCAAGCTTAGAGGAGCCGGCTTTCAACGGTAGCAGTAACATTTGGAGCTCTTTTGTCTCTTCCGTCACAAGCTCTGCTATAAATTTGGAAGGTCGATGATGAAAGTTTCATCAGAGAATCAGAAGGAATTTAGTCACAACATAAGAAGTCGAAAGATATGGCTAATGGTACCGTCAAAACAGTCATCTTCATGCTTTTTATTCTCTTCATTGTCTCTGAAAGCAGAATCATGACTAAAGGTAAGCATATTCATCTCTTCATACCTCTACCACAGCTTTGATTACTTGAAACTTTTATGGTTATAGTTATATGATATATAATTAACTGACGTGAGTATAGAGGAGACAGCAACCCTGAACTGTGAGTCGGTGCATGGAGTTGTGAAGGGAGAGACCTGCTTCCTTGTTGCTCAGAGCTCCCACTTGGAATTGCATGAGTTCGCCGCAATCAACCCAAATGTCGACTGCGATCATCTCTTTGTTGGCCAATGGCTGTGTGTGGCGGCCTCCAAACAGTGATTTGTTAATTGCTTAACTAATTAAGCAATCTAAAGTCTACAGTATGTGGTAAACACAACCATGAATAATTCAGTCTTAGTGTAGGTTTCTATTTCATCTTGTATCTCTGGCTGCCGAGATGCGCGGAAAGCGTTGTTGTCATTTCTTTTCCAAGAATCTTATAGACTACCTAATTATGGGAGCCTTCATAGCTCCATATTATGATTATAAATTTTTCCAAGTTTGTCCGAATGAATTCAGAGTCATGATTATAAGATATATCGATACTCCAACTTATTCCGGCAATTTAACTCCAGCTTACTTGCATGAGTTTTGTTACTTTTTCCATGATAAAGCTTCAAAGCCTATGCACGAGTTTTGTTATGTACTGTAATCTCCGGTAAAGTTGTGAATAGGTTGTCCAGCTTTTGCTCCTTGGTTACATGTAATCTCTTTGATCTTTGGTTAAAAGAAATTTATTA
>JAOSBP010000205.1:30092818-30103673 GCA_027563825.1 Erythroxylum mucronatum
CACGTCGTTAAATCATTTCCATCTGTGACGTCTATTTCAGACGTCGCAAACTGTGATAGCCTTTCCGGACGTCTTCACAGACGTCGACAAATATCTGCCCCTTCAACGACGTGTTCCAACAGACGTCGTAGATCACCAATGCTTACCCTACCATTCACGACGTTGTTTGCGACGTTTGCATTGACGTCGCAGATAATTTTCTACGACGGCAATTTTCTTTTACCGATGTTTAAATAACGACGCAAATAACGTCCTTTTCTTGTAGTGTTCTAGATGGCTTGCTTTAGGTTTTTGTCATGTCGGCCACTCCTCTATCCCAGATTCTCTTCTCTGCTTTAAAAAGAATTTGATCACCTTTCAAGTCTCTCTGCTGACCCTGTCAAGAATAAACTTTTTGTATCTGAACAGCTTCCTTCTTTCCGCTAAATGCTAGGAACTGTTTGAAGATGCTCCAAAGAAGCTGAATATCCTTGGTTTCAATATCCATACCGCAAAAGGGTGTGGAACATCTGCCATGAAGCTACATTGAATATTAAGGATACAACTACCCATCAACCATTAATTGCCCAAAACTCAACAAATTATGTGTCAAACTAGAAACAAGTTGAACATTGTCGAGAAGTTTAATTTTATCACTGTTAGTGGTACACCACGGTGCCATTTTTTAACTTCAATACTTTTGTTATCACTAGGATTGACCTTCAGCTTTTGAGTCTTATCAAGCTCCTTGAAAGTGGATTCTGTTCTCATTTTATGATTAGAGCAACCAGTACTAATGAATTACACTTCATTTGAAAATCATTAGTATAACAATAAGTTATAAAAAGTTTACTTTCCTCAACATTTTCACCTACTGTAAAATTCATCTGTTTATTCTCATACCTACAGTCAACTTTCAAGGTCAAAATTTTTTGCATCAATGGCATTGAATACCACTTTCAGTTCTCTGTCAACCGATTTTCTTCATCTGGGTCTACTTGTCCCTCATCAACAAAATCCCAACGATCTTGAGACTTGAGCAAAGTGTTCATTTGAATGCTCCAAAAAGGATAATTTTTCTCTTCAAAATTGGAATCAACAACATGGAGCATGAGCTTGTGGTTGCCGTGACTAAAGTTATTTTCTCTCTTTTTTTTTGCTCACGTGTTTGTTGAAGGAGGAAGATAAAGAAAGTTTTTTTTTTTTTGTATTTTGCTTACAGGTCTGGTTTAGGAAGAAAAAAGAAAGGCTGAAAGCTAAATGTGGGCTAGATTTTTCAAGTCTCAAAAAGCTGAGATTAGATTAAGATTTTGGGCGGGTGCATGCTCCCTCTCTCACTTTTCAGTCTCCACTCACTTTTCTATTAGTAACGTTACAATTACAAAAACATATGGCCACGACAAAAGTGATAACAACATAACAGGAAAGAAATTAGTAGCCACCAAGGATTATGATCAATCAGTATTAACCTCATTGTCAGATGCCTATACAGCTCTTGCATAGTTATTTCAACCTTAGTTTCAGTTTCAACTATAGAACCAACAACTTATAGCCGAAAGTCAAGAGGTGTTGATGTTGGGAATTAATTCAAATTGTAGAACTGTTAAATTTTCTTTTGAATAGGTCCTTAATTTGTTTTTAATCTTATATTATACATGTTCTTTTATTTTTTAAAAAGTCTTTAATATGGTATCAAAGCTCTCAAAGATCTTGAGAGACTTGTGAGTGATTAAGAGAGAATCTTAAAAGCAAAGAAGGGTAATGAGAAACCAAGAAAATGAAAAGATGGTAGAGGGAGCTTATCTAGCAAAAGTTCTATTATCAAAGAACAAATGAAACATTCCTTAATATGCCCATTGCGAAAAGTTTGGTCATAAAGATAAAGACGGCTAGTATAAAGGAAAGTCTTAGTGCTTTAGGTGTAAACGATTTGGACATTTGAAAGGATTGCAAGTTTAACAATAAAGAATAAGCAAATACAGTACAAGTGATTGAAGAAGACAATCTCTTCTAGTTGTCGAGAAGTGTAACAAGATGTATCATAGAAAGAAGTGCTCTATAGAGATAAGTGATGAGAGAAGTGTTTGTGTTAAATAATAAAGAAAAGTGCTCTATTGAAAAGATCGGAGAGAAGTGCCCTAGAGAAAAGAATTGTGGAGAGGTGAGCTACATGCCTATAAAACTTTTTTTTTTACAATTTTGAATTAAGGGAAAATATTGGGAATTAATTCAAATTTGTAAAGTTGTTAAAATTTCTTTTAAATAGGTCTTTAGTTTGTTTTTAATATTATCTTATACATGTTTTTTTTTAACTTCAACAAAAAAATGGAACTCTGATAACAATTTGTTAAGGAACAGAGGAAAAAAGACAAACAAAGCAAAGAAGTAATTAAATATACTGCACAAACTTCTTGTCTTTTCACCCAAAATAAAACCAATAGTTTAGCTACTTAAATATAGACTCAAAGTAAACCAACTAAGCTAAAACCAAGCAACTAACTAGGAAGTGGGTAAATAGCCCACGGACATCACTATCACTACTTAATAGAAAGTAAACATTTTATTTGACCAAGAAGTTACGAAACCTACTAATAAGTGCAGGTTAGGCAATGGGGCTGGTGTGAATTTCTGGTTTGATAACTGGCATGCCTCTAGTCCTCTTTGATTGCATCCAGACTTGGTCGATTTCAAACTCCGGATTCCCAAGCTGGAGTCGGTGGCAAGGGTGGTTTGGGATAGGGAGAGATGGAGCAGATGTGGGTATGGCCATGTGTTGGAGTCGGTTTTGGATGGAGTTAGGCTTGGTCAAGCTCCGGATGGGTGGTTATGGTTAGCCAACCCTACAGGGTCTTTTACCACTCAATCAGCACATGCAATTGGTCGGGAAAGGTTAGCAGTGATTTCTTGGGCGGACTTAGTGTGGCAGCAGGTCCTATCTCCTAAAGCGGCGTTTTTTGTGTGGTTAGCCATGCTAAACCGGTTGCGAACGAAAGACCGTTGGTTTGGTAATTTTGATCCTATTTGTGTTCTTTGCAAATTAGTTAATGAGAGTAGAGATCATTTGTTTTTTGAATGTGTCTACTCGAAATCGGTTTGGAATAGGATTATGACTCTATTAGGGAGAATTCCCTCCTTTTATCAGTGGAGTGAGGTGGTGGCAGTAGTTATGCAAGAATCTAGTCGAGGCCGGATAGATGGCCTTTTGTTTAGGATCGCGTTTCATATGGTGATATATAATCTTTGGAAGGAGCGGAACCGACAGCTTTATAAACAGGAAGAACGCCATTAGTATGAGTTAGCGGACTGCATTGCTAACTTGGTTTGAGAGGTTCTGGTAGCCCATGGCAAGCATATATGTGTAAGCTTAGATATGAGACGTCCCTGGCATATTTAGCAGATGTGAGCTTCCAAGCTGAGAGGGTTTTTGTGATTGTACCTCTTTATTTCCTTTTGTAGGACTGTACAATGTAATGTTTGGCTTTTGTTAATATAATTTCTCATTAAAATTCCCCAAAAAAAAAACAATTTTGAAGCATTTGCTAACACTCCCCCGCTACAAGAAAATTATTAATTGTCAACGGATCATTACTGATGGAAATAATAACATAGAAAATTAGCGACGAAAAATCAAATTATGTCGGTAACATTGTCGTAAGAAATGGTAATTTGTGACGGACAAAATATTCACTGGTAAAATTAGAGAGAAATTATCCCGGCAATTTTTGAGACGGAATATAACAACGGAATGGGAATCACTGTCGGTAAAAGAGGTGCGAATGATAGGAGAAAAAATAAGCATCTTCATTTACCGACGAAAATATATTCTGTTGTTATAATTAAAACTTAAACATCGTCGTTTACTTCAACTTTAACGTTTTTAATAAAATGTGAATGAAGTCGTTTGGCGACAAGGTTTGTCAGGATAAATCAGCGACGACGTTTACCGACGGATTAATTTGGCATTGGATTTTAGGAGTCTACTTTTATGGGAAATCTATCTACATTATAGCATTAAGTTTGTGGATCCTTTTCACCATCTTTTTCTAATACGAGATTCTAACTCACACTTAGAAATTCCAACAATCTTCTTCTCGAGTGTAAATTTCCATATTGGACTGGACTCTCCCTTGACTAAAAGCCTTTTCCTTAGCAGCTTGAGTATATGGTAATATCAAGAGTCCTTCTACTCCACTAGCTTAGGCTCACCAAGAGTCTTTTTACTCTTCTACGTGAGGAGGTAATCACGAGATCCAACTACTGTCTCAATACTCATCACTTGTCGAACCATCGACTCTGATATCACTTGTTAGACTTAGAGAGTCCACTTTCATGGTAAATTTATATCATAGGGAGAAAGCATACTCGTGAGTCTTGACATCATACTCCAATTCAAAACTTTAAGAGATTAAGTTTATATATCATTTCCACTTATATACCCCTTATTAGTTCCATCTCTTTTAATGTAAAATTCCCACCCAAATCCAAATACTTGGTGACAGTAAAGTTTGAGAATGTATAGTGCTTATATTGAAAAACTTGCATCCTTAATCTCACATCCTGAGAATTCCTTTAAAACTTCTTCTGCTCCACTAAAATCACCTCAGCTCTCTTTCTCTTCTTCGTGATAAAGCCATGGATTTTCTGAACATGCAAGAGAAGTTTCCCATCTTTCATAAACCACAAGGGTTCTAATCTTTTATTGAGCGGCAGTTGTGTCATACATGGGATGGTAATTATCTCAACCCAGTCTGCTGTCAAACATTTAGCAGAAAATCCCTCCATCTCATTAACCTTGTCCAGCCCCAGTGTACAGTTTAAAAAAAATAGTAGTTTGCTAATTTGCCTTGGCATTGTGAAGTAACTCAAGATAAAGGCTGTAATAAATGGGAAGCTGAGCTCTAGACGATTACAAAGCCATGTTGATTGCACCGGCATGAACATTTGGAAAATTAAGAATGGTGGAATCATATCTCATTGAACTAAGTTTAACCGCATGAAGTAGTCTAGACAAACCATGAGAAGCAGTGGATTACTCAAACTCCACAATGGGGTAAGAAAAATGTTTCTACACATCACCATGATATTCGCTTGCTAGAACGTAATCCTCTGGCAAGTCACTTTTACAGCGACACTAACTCCAGTGATGGCATTTACACAAGTGAAAGCTCTCCCGCTGGAATCGATCTCTTCACAAGTTTCGCCCAAGATTCATTAGTCTCAGTGATAACTTTAAGCGCATAATCCTGTTTTTCATGAAAGCCAATGAGCATATCGAAACGGCAAATAAGGGGACTATGCGGATAAAGAACGTTGCTAAGCTCATGTTTTTCCCAAGTGATCATATACCTCATTAGTTATTAGCTTGAGATTTTGTAACATGAAAAGCTTGGTGATATATGAATAGGGAAACAGATATTCATGTATTCTCACTGAACTAAGTAGGAAATTCATAATTTAGATGATATAGATCCAGTATGTCCAGAAATAGAGATTTAAGAGATTATATCACCATGCCTAGGTGGCTGTAATTCAGAGCAGTAACGAGAAGCAGAGGAATTGTCAACAGAGTGCCTATAAAAGAAAAGTTACCTTATTTGTTGGCTGGTTACCAAGACCAAATTTGTTGGCAGGTTTACCATCAGGGATCTTGTAGTCTCTGAACCAGTCTCTGATTGCAGTCAGAGTGCCCTGCAAATAACTACCAGATTAATCCCTGTCATTCTATCAATAAAAGAACTGCTTTCAATATGAAAACCATATTTCAATCTAAGAAGCACGGACACGGCAAAATGGAGCGGTGTTCCCGTGTAGGACACGTGTCCGTGTCAAACATGCACGTGTCCATGTCGGACACGTATTTGACACGGACACCCACGAAGAGTGCATATATATGCTCCATATTTTTTGAGAGGCACTTACAGTATACAAAATATGTATGAACTATCAAAATATTGAAAGTCTTGAAACACATCAATCAATATATCATATTATGAATTCTGAAATTTTTTCTTAATTCTAAATTTTATAATATATATATAAATATATATATATATATGCCGTGTCCGTGTCCACCAAATTTTACAAGCTGGTGTGACCCTGTGTCCGTGTCGTGTCGCGTGTCCGTGTCCGTGCTTCTTAGATTTCAATTAAGAAATTTATTTTGTTTCTCGTTCACTATAAGACCTCAAAGTTAGTATCCCCACTCTCAATCAGCCACAATGATATTATCAACTTAAAGTTATTCCGGCTGAAGATTCTAACGCATAACAATATGAGCCAAAACACATAACTAAATCACTAATTGAAAGGAACAAAATTTGATGCTAACTTCAAAGAATTCTATAATTCTAAATTCCTTCACCTCTTTACTTCCTGCCAAACCCACCTAGTCACTGGACCATTCCGATCATGACAAAGAAGTCTTGCACAAGCTGTTTGAACATCAAATTCAATCTAAACTTTTAGTGGTAGACTAGCATTTAGGCAATGAATTTCGTTAAATCATAGTCAACAAACTGGCTCCAAATGATGGGTCTTTCATGTAAGTGCTCAGCAAGAGAAAACAACTTACCGGAAAATGTTTTTCCACGTCATCAACATCATTAACAAGAGAAGCTTGTGGATCATCTACTGATATTGCAACAATTTTCCAGTCAAGCTCCCCCTCATCAATCATAGCCAAAGCAGCCAAGGGCTTGACTCTGAGAATTTCACCAATCTTTCCTCTTCTTTCACCAATTTCAACAACATCAACTACAATTAGAGGAAAAATGGCTGTTAAAGGACAGTGTTCTCCAGAACCAAAGAAGACAAAAGTTACACAACAAATTCAGATGTTCAAAAGATAATCTTCACGATGTACCTGGGTCATTATCCCCTAGTGCCCCTTCAACTTCAGAATTTGAAAGTGATGGGTCTTCCCATGTTTGTGGAAGTAATCCATAGTTCCAGTTTATGTTGTAGCTGAGAAGAATACAAGAAAACAGAAAAAGAAAAAAGAGGAATATAAATATTGATAATCCACAAGCATTTTATAGAAAAGGGGCATATGTAACGAAGCAATTGTGAGACAACCAACTGATATTCCACATGAAAGTGGCTTAAGATATGATGTAAAGTGAGTTGCGCTAGGACAGGAAGCTACAAAAGGCTGAATTAAGCCTAACTACAAGCACAGATCTTAAGATATGGGGAAAGGTGGAGGCAATCCTATCAACAACAGCCCTAAACGAGAAAGTTGTATAAATGACCTGAGCTTTTTGAGTTATCCAAGTCTATATAATTATAAATGAAATTAGACAAAATCTTGAGGAATGCCTTAACGTGGATTCTCAGATAATAATCACATATTTCAAACCAGAGTGCTAGAAATCACTTTAAAGAACTCTATCTGACAAATAAATGAAGTAAAAACAGGGAATCTCACGGATAATATCTTAGTTTGCCCTTTTTCGTATCCTGCTTGATGGGAGTGTACTGCTCATCAGTAGCAACCTCCATTTTAGCACTCGATTCTTTGGGAATCTCTACAACAAAGCTGAAAACTCCATCGCCCAAATGCAATGGAATGTCATGCCAAGGCGAAACCTGCAAAAAGAACAAAATTCAGTTTCATTACTCAAAGCCAAAACTTACTTCCATTCACATTTAAACGCACGAAGAATATCCTTTACATGATTGAAGAAATTCAAATCCTCGTTGACCTTCTAATAACAACACCTAGAACCAAAATCATTCCCTATACATCAATTCTTTCAACTCCCTCAGCAATTTCAGAAGCAACTTTGTAAACTCAAATCAATAAAGCACAAAACTTTTATCACAATCACTCATTTCTCTCAAAGGTTCTTGAAAATAAAATACTTTAAATGGGAGATACAGATAAACTATATCAATACAACCCAACTCAAGTTCAAAATCCATGAGGATAGTCAAACGTTGCATATTTCTTTCCCTACGTAATAACAGACAGTTAAGAAGTCACTGTATCGCCAGAACTCGAAGCATCAGAAGTGCAAATCTCCTGCATTTTCTCGCCTATTAACCACAGTATATACACCGTAAAGAAAAATTCAACAAAACAGAAAAGTAAGACAGACCCTTTTGCCAGAATGGTCCTGAAAGAACACCCGATAGTCAAGAGACTCAGGCTGGCCTTCTTCTTTGATCTGGAAATCGCTTGGGTTGTAAATAGCTTTACAAGAAAACAGCCTCTTTGGTGACAAAAGCACTTGTCTTTTATTAAACAAAAGATTATTGAAGTGGGCTTTGCTGCTCAAACGAGTTGGCAGTTTAAGTAGGACGCAGGAAGCAGTGGCGTTGGTGGCGGCCGCCATGACTCTCGCGGTGGCCATTATGGCGTAGATGGCGAACTTGTGAGAGAGAAGAGTGATATAAAAAAAAAAAGGTGTGTATCTTTCGAGTTTGAGCCACACAGAGGAATAAGTGGTGAAGCCAGACTGACTGCTCTGGTCGTTTTTATAGCGTAAAGTTTGTCGTCTAATTGGCAGTGGGTCCCACCACTTGAAGTCTCATGTATCATTCATCCGTGAATCTGACCCCGATCTCTTCCAAAATGCACGAGAAGCAATACACTTGGTTGTAACGAGTGAGTATATTTGTAGATTTACGCTAAAAGTTAAGGGTGTTTAAGAAAATTTATGAATCTGTAAATCAGACCTAAACCGTATAAATCGAATTTATAAGTAAGGTAGAGTGTACAAACCTATGAATCAGACCTGAATCGCATAAATCGAACTTGTAAATAAGGTAGCGTGAGTATATTTGTAGATTTACACTAAAAGGCTAAAAGCAGGTAATGAGTTGACACTTTAATGAAGTTTATTTGGTATCTTTCTTTCTGAATTTCTTCCTCTCGTGAAAATTTTGAATCTTGAGCATGGTTTTACTTTTTAGTAGACTGGATATAAGACGAGAATATTCACGGCAGATTCAGAAAAAAAAATTTAAATAGGAGCAAAATTTTAATAGAGACAAAAATTTTAATAGAGACAAAATTTTGTTTTTAATAAAAGTAAAATTTTAATAGAAATAAAATTTTATTTTTTTATAAAAGCAAAACTTTAAATAATAATTTTTTATAAAAAATTTCGTGCGAGACAGTGGAGGCAAGTGCCCCCACTTGCCCCCGTTGTACATCCGCCCGAGTATATCTTATACTTACCTCTTTCGAGAATTTTGTATATCAGAAAATCTTTTACAGTATACTAAACAATTCTAGTACTAGATTAAAGTTTAACTAGAAAAAATAGAAAAAATTAACATATTTTTTCTTGCAAAATTTTGGTTAAAGAAATATTTAATATTCATAATTAGGTTTTTATTAGATTGCTATCTTTGAGTTAGGATCACAAAAACAACCTCTTTATATAAAGAAAAAAGGTTGCATATAATAATAGCATTTTATCAACTATAGTAAAACAGTGAGTTTTATGTATTAAAGTTTGTCCAAAAAAATTAAGTTTTTTGTTTTTCTTGATAGTATTAACGTCTTCAAAACAAAATTTAGAATCAGTCTCAATGGCAATATTTCTTTTTTACTTCCAATTTTAAGAATAATTAAAATATACAACACATTAACATCAACAACTCTTTATTACAAAAAAGGGTCAACAGCGTTAATTATAATTCACCCTCCATTGATACGATTTCTTTTTGTCTTAGACCAGGGTATTCACCGGTGGATCCAGTGACTAATCTCCTCGCTAGTTTGTAGGCACCTCACAGGGTGGGACAGCTGACCCAAGGATTTAAGGCTGCTCCATACCCAAAGTTAAGGATCGAACCCCTGACCTTTGGTTAAGGATGGATGAGTTTCTGCCACTCAACCACACCCTTTGGGTTCATTGATATGGTGTCTATTATTATCTTTTTTTGCCCTTTATGATACGTTTTATCGTATAAGATAAGGATAAATTATATGATAAAAAAATTAAAGAGAGTGTTTAAATTCGACCTAAATAGAAAATTTGGTTTTGGGTTCCGATGAAATTGGCTAATCCAAGTGGGGAAAGGTTGATGCAGGAACCATCAACGAAAGAGCTGCTGAGTACTGATTGATTATGGGATCAGTGGTTGGAAGTTGGAACTATCTTTGCTACATTATATGCATGATCTCCGTGGTATAATTCTCATATTATAAGATCCTTTTCCTTTTCTATATTGGAAAGAATTCAACTATCTATATTGGTGAGGGCCACAACTTTAATTGAGCCTTGTGCATTAGGCTGTTGTTGTTTGTTGTTTGTCTTGACCAACTACCATTCGAATATGCATACCATCATCTACTTTCCATCTAGGTTGTTGCCGAAAAATAGGGCAGAGAATAAGATACTTTTTAAATTAAAACTTGGATTATGGCCAGCCTAGTTGGCATTAATCTGTTATTTAAATAATATTTAATTTTGAGGGATTGAGAAATTAGAGTATTCAAGTAATTGAGAGCCTTCATCCTTGTTTGACTAACGTCGCAAGGAGACTTAGGACTGTTTAGTTGAATGTTAATTAATGAAATAGAATGAAATACGATGGAACGAAACGGACCAGAACGGTTTATAATGGAATAAAATATAATATACTGAAAAGTTGTTTGATAAGAATGGAATGGTTCATAATGTAATGTAGTGAAATGTTGTTTCGAAAATGGATAGAATATAATGTAATATATAATAAATAACTATTATACTCTTTATATTATTATTATTGTTTATTATTAATTATATACAGTTTATTATTAATTATATAAAAATATTATTATTAATTATTAATTATTTTTTTATTTTATTCTATGTGATTTATATATAAAAATAATTTATTTATATTTTTATTTATATAGAAATATATACAAACAATTAAA
>JAOSBP010000205.1:30115567-30132714 GCA_027563825.1 Erythroxylum mucronatum
AATTAAAAGTAAGAATGTTAGTTTAATTGTGCACAAAATATATAACTTATTAATATTTTAATTAAATTCATCTTAATTGCTATCCATTTATTAATAACAATATATATAACAACTTAGACCATTTAATTAAAAGTTAGAATTTTTGTTTAATTGAGCACAAAATATATAACTTATTCATATTTATATTCAATTCATCTTAATTACTATTCATTTAATAATCATAATACATATAACAAATTAATCCATTTAATTAAAAGTAAGAATGTTTGTTTAATTGAGCACAAAATATATACCTTATTCATATTTATTTTCAATTCATCTTAATTGCTATCCATTTATTAATCACAATACATATAAAAAATTATACCAATTTAATTAATAGTAAGAATGTTTGTTTAATTGAGCCCAAAATATATAACTTATTCATATATGTATTCAATTCATCTTAATTACTATCTATTTATTAATAACAATAGATATAAAAAATTGTACCATTTAATTAAAAGTAAGAATTTTTGTTTAATTTAGCACAAAATGTATAACTTATTCATTAAAATTATAGATAATTTCATTAATTTCATTAATTTTTCCATAAATAATTTGTTGTATTTAATTTAAGATATTAACTGTGTTTAATATTTCTCATTTAATTTAATAATTATTAAATTGTACTTTAATTCAATTGCAAAAATCTTTACAATATATACTTTAACAATGAAATAGGAGTTAATAATTAAACAAATATATACTTCATTTAAAATTATTTAACTTAATAAATTTATAAATTTAATTACATTAAAGTTTATTAATCTTATACATAATCATTATGCATACATATAAAATCATATTAACAATTTAAGTCCTATATTTTTAAACAAAATTGAAACTACTTAATCAAAATCAACACCAATACTACATTCTAAACTTCATGCGAAACAACACCAATATTACTTAAAGTTCAACAATAATTCAACAAAAACACTTATAGGCATTTTGTCAAACACTTGGTGTGCACACATTTGTTCATCCTTAATTCAACAAAATTTTCCACATTTTTCCCTTTAATCTACAACAAACACAAACCCATTCAATAACACTCACCAATTAACATTTTTAATCAAACAACAAAATAATATTAACATCAAATCAACTCCACCGATTGTAGAGGAAGAAGAGGAAGAAACTTTAAATACCTTCGGATGTAACCACTGGAGCAGGAGACGCCAGCGACGTTCAGCTCGACGACAATGGCTGGAGCAGACGGTGGCGATGGCGTTTGCAGGTGGCCACAAGTGAGGTCCAGCCGACGAAGAAGGAGAAGAGGAGAAGGAGCGTGGGAGAATGGGAGGGGAGGAGGTCTTTCGAAGGCTTAAAACATTAACCAAAATGACGTCGTTTTGGTTAGTTTTTTAAACGCTTAAAGACGACATTTACCGACGGAATATACGCCGCCAGTAAATGCTTGCTTCCAGTCTTCTTCTTCCGACGTTTTCTTTGTTCCGTCGGTAATTATAGACGGAATTATTTCTGTCCCTGAAATTTCGTCCCTATTTACATCATTTTCTTGTGGTGATAGCTTATTGTTTCTTTTAAGTCGAACTTAGTGTATGAACTTGAATCAAAAAATTAAAGTAGTAGTAAGTTGTATAGTTACGGAAAATTTGCAATGATTTGAGGCATAATAAAATCCTACACGATATATAGGCTGAAAACTCGTGATGCAACTCTCATGAGGCTTATCAGTGAAAAATTCCACGGGCCTAGGTCACAACGAGCACTTGCTTTCTCGATTTATATGTTGTAATAATGCCACGTACCTTAGTATTTTTTTAAACTCAAACTTAGTGTACAAACTTGAATCAAAAAATTAAAGAAGAAGTAAGTTGTATAGTTATAGAGAATTCACAATGATTTGAGGCATAATAAACTCCTAAAATGGTCTATAAGCTGGAAATCTGTGATGCAACTCCCATGAGGCTTGTCGGTGAAAAATTCTATAAGCCTAGGAGTTAAAATGAGAACTTGTTTTTGCGATTCGTATGGTGTAACAATGTCACGTACCTTAGTGTTTCTTTTAATTCGAACTTAGTGTACAAACTTGAATCAAAAAATTAAAAAAGTAGTAAGTTGTATAGTTACGAAAAATTCACAATGATTTTAGGCATAATAAACCCCTAGGTTGATATATAGGCTAGAAACCCATGATGTAACTCCCATGAGGCTTATCGGTGAAAATTCCACGAGCCTAGGAGTTACAGCGAGAAATTGCTTTCTCGATTCATATGTTGTAAAAATGTCACGTACCTTAGTGTACGAACTTGAATCAAAAAATTAAAGAAGTAGTAAGTTGTATAGTTACGAAAAATTCACAATGATTTGAGGCATAGTAAACCCCTAGGATGGCATATAGGCTGGAAACCCATAATGCAACTCCTATGAGACTTATCGGTGAAAAATTTCACGAGCTTAAGAGTCACAGCGAGTACTTGCTTTCTTAATTCACAGGTGTAAACAATGTCATGTACCATAGTGCTTATTTAAAATTAACAAACATGATTACTTGAATTTCAATGTGATTAATTCTCCCTTTTTTAAATAACAGTTTTGCAAAAATTAGTTATGTTGGTAGATCTTGGATGTATAGATGATTAACACCAGATGGTTTCATCAATCCTGAGTTTGTTGAGGAAGTTGAAGCTTTTATTCACTATGCATGTTCTCAACCTGCATATATAGATGACTTAAAGATCAGATATCCATCTAAAACGTGCAAACATATTCGTTTTCTTCCTATTAATGAAGTGAATCTCCATTTGTTAAGAAAATTGTTTGTTCCAAGTTATTTTGCTTCCTGATAGGTGGCAGTTGGTTGGGTTCCATGAAAATTACAACAAAATCCAACAACACATCATTAATTTCATCAAAAGCACTCCATTGATCCTCTGTTACCTACAATTGTTGTAGTTGGCATTTGATTGGAAAAGTGAGTTGCATCGTTGCCCCCCTCTTGAGTGTCGAAGTGTCAGATGGAAGCCCTTACCTGATTCCACCTTGGATCCTCTCTCTCGATTTCCCTTCAGTATGATTACTTGGCCCTCCCAGTTGAATGTTATATTGTGTTCTTTGAAGTTACACTATTCATCATTTAGTCCCACTAACCATTGAACTCCCAACACGATGTTACACCCTCCCAATGCCAATACTATCGCGTTCATTGTGAATTGAACGCCTTACATTGTTCATGTGAAGTTCATGCAACATTGGTTACATACCAATCGCAATCCTCCACCCAGTGTGATGTATAACGCTTTGATGTCCTTGATATCACAATCATCATTCTTTTTTTTTTTTGTATTAATGGAAAAGAACGAGACCGATTACAGAACAAGACGAGGGAAACAGATCCCCGATTAATCCTCTAGGAAGAGCTTGTGGCACCCTATAGGTGTAGTATCAAAATACAATCACCATTCTTCACGATCGAAACATCCACAAAATTGTGAGTACTTCTGTTATCTATAAGAATGTGGATCATTCTCCTTTGATACCTTCCCACTACTTGCATTTGTTTAAAATCCCATTTGCTTGTTAGGCCGTCATCGCTTGCATGGATACATTTGGAGAGTCAACTTCTAACTACTCGTTTTTGCATTTGTTCTTGTCACCCTCTGTTATTGCTTTTAATAAGTCTTTATCTCTGACAACCATATATATTTGTAATTTTTTTATTACGTTTATGGATTGGGCTGTGTTTTTCAAAGCACCAAAGGCAGAGTCCTGCGCCTTTTATTGTCAAATTCCTTGCTACTGTTGTGTTTTGGGATTTTAAATGTTTTTACTGAAGTCAAATGTGGTGGAGCCATCAAAGTAGGTAGTATTCCATCTGGAGTGACACTTCTGTTTACATTTGATGTTTGTTGCATTCTCAGAGTTGAGCTGTGACAACCGTCAGAGCTCATGTTCCTTGATGTGTTTCCTCAAAAGAAGGAGGTGATCCTCTTCGCTATCATTACTACTTCCTGTTTCCTTGCCGACATGTATGTGTTGTGTAGGGACGATGGTTCATGTAAGCTCACTGTTACTTCAATTTCCGGTTTGAGACCCTTCAAGAAAAACCCAATCAAGTACTCCTCAGACAATAATAGCTGATTATAATAGTGATCGAATTTGGTGCAATATTACTAGCACTGAACCTTCCTATTTTAGCTCTTTAAAGTCTCCCACTGGATCGTCTAAGATTTCTGTTTCAAAATGTTGATTGATGACGTTTGTGAACTCCTTTCAATCCACCACCTCTCGTCTGTTCCGATTCCATAAGTAAAGTCTGTACCACTCCTGTGCTTGTTCATCTATATGAAGAATTGCCATACCTACCTTTACTTTCTCCGTCTTTGATCCAATTGACGTTTTCTCCTGCTAACCGTAAATTGATCAGATTGCAAGAATTGCAGGATGTTCTCCTCACAAGTTCCTGCCTAGGCATACTCCACGAGTTTCTTACATGTTGAAATGCAGACTGTCTACTGTTTATAAATTCACCCTTCATTTTGATTACCTCATTTCCAACAAACAGTCTCATGTTGATCAGGCAGATTAATACATACTGCTTCTGGGTCGTGCACATAAATTTCTAGAAGACACTTGCCTAGTATTACTTGTGAGTTCCACAGTGATGTGAAACCAGTTGGCTTACATTATAAGAATTTTGTTGGCATTTGTTTCTTATCAGTTCCCTTCCTTTCCCATTTCAATATTCAACTCCCCCTGTTATAGTATTTGAAACAAGTAGGGGATTCTGTATCAAATTTAGATGTGTTTATCACATCTAAATACAAACCTAAGATAATCACAAGTTGTTGTATTTGAAATTCGTTTTCTTCAATTAATTGTTGTAACAAACTCCTACTGGAACAAACCTCTGCCTCTTGTTGAGGTAGTGTGAATACCCAATTGTCCAAATCCTTCTTTCAAATCGAACTTTGAGAATATAACAGTTTCTTTGAGAAAGAGTACCTTTGTATGTCTATGCCTGCCATTATGAATATATTGAAAATGAGAGAAAGGCTTCTTTTTTTAGTTATGCTGTTCAATTTAGGAGGCATGAGTGTTAATTCTTATAGTTTCTCCTCTTGAAATTACAATAGATTTTTTTTTTAATTTCTAGTTGAAGTTGTTCACTCACAAGTCATAACAGGGCCACCAAATTAATCACACAAGGATGGTAATGGGGGAGAAAGCATGAGCCACCTTCATTATGGGTCGGCTTGACAGGCCACACCCACCCTACCATTCTTAGTGTCGTGTCCTTATCCTATTGGGCACACAGCTACAAGAAGTCAAAGAATGATTCCAAGTTAAGCCAACCCCATAATGAGTATTGACATGTCTCAATCCAAATGGGCTTAAACTCTTTTTATTATTGACTAACTCAGGTTAAGAGTTATATAATATAATAAAGTTCTTAATCCTTCTCAGCTACTTCCATCATAGATTTAAGTACCAGCAATTAGAACACTGTCCTCCTGCAAGCTTTAATTTGGGGATTTGCAAGTTTGATTGGGGCTGTTTTGTCATTAGCAGACCTTTGAATGAATAAAAATGTCAACCACTAGTTGGTCATGCTGTGCCCTTAAAGTCTGCAAAACAACAAAAGGTGACTGCAAATAGGTATTTGTTTGTCAACAAAAACAACCCACTTAGATTATATTAAAATGTTACAACCCATAATGATCAGAACTCCGTGGACTATTCACATCAATCACCCGTGAGGGAGGGGAACATAAGAGCTGTTGTATAAAAGTTTGAAGAGGGAACCAAAGAAGCCCCTCTCCTGTTTTTGTGGAGGTTTGACAAATAAAGCTTTTGGCTATTATTGAAGGGTGAGAGTTCCAGCTACTGTACTTTTGCTGTCTCCTTTATCTACTGATGACAACAGCATTAAGGTTCTTATATTGCTATAAGGTTCCTTAAGGTTGTCAGACCAAATCATTTCTTCTATGAGATACTTTAATATCTTTCCTGTTTTTGCGTGTTGCTTATATGCACTTCCTTTTTCAGTTACATTTCGCACCTGTGTTAGTGCAAATAATGGTTAATTATTGTTGATCTGCAGACGCGATCGATTGATGTATATCTTGTTCAGTGAAACTCCCAAGCTAACATGTTTTAAGTGGCTTTTCCAGCAGGCTTTATCTATCAGAAGGAATTGTTTCTTTCATGGAGATATCTTCCGTCAGAGGTTTACATGAGCTGGTCAGCCAACTACAAATCTCCTGTTACTTCTAGACTGATAAAGCCTTATCTACCGTGGCATGCACTGATTATGAGCTGACTTAATAGTTTTAGAGCTTTGTACTCGCTGTATTAATTGTGTAGAAATTGATCATTGGCAGGGAATGGATGATACCAGCTTCATCAACCAATGGCATATGAACTCCTTTGATGATCTAAGCCTGCCACCACTAGCAGCTGTCTTTGGAGAGAACATGCATCAATACCTTTTGTCTCACCCAACTTTTAACATCAAAACCTCCATGGATACTTCAACTACTAATCTAAGACCCACCAAGCAAGATACTTCAATTACTAATCTAAGACCCACCAAGCAACTGAAACCAAATGGCTTCAATACATGCAAAACTAATATCTTGTCAAGCCCAGAAACTGCTTTTTCTCCTAATTTTCTTACCTTCACGGATTCAAGCCACTCTAATGGAATTGGGGTAGTGAAGCCTAAAGAGGAGACAGTTTGTTTCAAAAACATAGGTACTTCACCTTCTGATATATTGACATCCCAAGGTTCCTTTATGAACCAAAACTATGCCTTTAAGGCTAGCCAAGAGGCTAGAATTAGCACAAACACTAAACTTTCTCAAAGTCAAGATCACATTATAGCAGAGAGGAAGCGCAGAGAACAGCTCAGTCAGCGGTTCATAGCGTTAGCTGCTATAGTTCCTGGACTCAAAAAGGTATCAAATTCCACTTATGGACATCCTTGTTTATCAGCAAATAACTTCCAAGTTTGTACATTTTGACTAAGCGAGCTTTCTATTTTAGATGGACAAAGTTTCTGTGCTTGGAGATGCTATAAAGTACCTGAAACAACTACAAGAGAAGGTAAAGACACTTGAGGAGCAAACAAAGAAGAAGACCATGGAATCAGTGGTCACTGTGAAGAAATCTCAGCTCTTAGCTAATGATGACGACTCTTCCTCCTCAAAAGAACCCGTTGAAGAGATTTTACCTGAAATTGAGGCAAGATATTGTGACAAGGATGTCCTTATAAGAATTCACTGTGAGAAAAGGAAGGGGATCTTTGAGAAGACAGTGGCTGAAATTGAGAAGCTCCACCTAACAGTTACTAATAGTAGCGCCCATACATTTGGGACTTCTTCTTTCGACATCACTATTATTGCTCGGGTAAGTATCTTGCTTTCTGACAGAAAGTTGAAAACTTCATTTCCTATAATGTTATTGGGAAATAACAAAATTTAAGATGTTTGCTGGCAATCTCTTCTTCCTTTACCAATTATGCATGTAACCCAATTCTGTGCGCTCTTGTTGCAGATGGATGCAGAGTTCAACATGTCAGTGAAGGATCTAGTGAAGAGTTTACGCTTAGCTTTCAAGTTCATGTGAAATAAACCCAAGTTTGGTTTCTCCATCCCTTTTAACCTCTTCCAGTGATGGAAGATAGTATGGATGTTTCCCAAATAAATATATGAAAAGATAAAAGCTTCTTTAGTAAGGATAGTGGACAGGGTCTAAATTTCTTCAGCTTCCTAAACCATTGCCTTAAAGCTTGTTTGCTGTGAGGATCCATTTTGCAGGAGGGTTTTTCCTGATCAGTTTTTTCTTGGTTAACTTGTTGCCCAAGTTCTATTACCTACCTGTTTAAAAGAGACGGATTTCTCAGCTTGTTTAGGCTTTTTTTTAGATGGTTGAGTAGGGGAATAGGCCTTTGTTGCAGTACTTTGTTCAATTTAATGTTTTAGAGGCATTCTTGTCCTCTTTCTCTTGAGTATCCTATGGCTTGTAACAGTTTGGTTATGAATGGAATCATTGTGACTTCCTGTAGCTTTTTCCTGTACATATTCCTCGGTATAGTTAACACATCCTCAATAGTTGCTTTCACAAGTCCAATCTGTAAGCTGAAAAATCTGGCATGTTCGATCACTTCCTCATTCTACCCTTGAAATTCCTTCCAAGTTATTTTCTACAACTCAACACAGACTTGCCAGCCTGAGAAGTTTGAACGGTTCAAAAAGAGCTCTATCTTCCAGATAACTGTTTATTTTAACAACCATTTTGATGAATGTTTTGGGATGATTAGTTTGAAATTCATTCAGCACTTAATTCATCTTATAAGACAGTCCTCTGTCTGAAACGTCACGGATTTATCATTTACTCTTTATCTTCCTCTTCCTTGTATGCGAAAGATGACTGGAAGAGAACTAAAAAAACAAGACGAGGAGTAATTTTGACGAGAACTCCATTATTAAGAAATCCGTACAACTGCTTACAAAGTGGGTGGCCGACAAGGGAAGTGATCATGCCGAGTTTGGAGAATATCATAAAAGTCTTGCATTAGATATAAACTGGACATAAATTGTTCAATTATGCTTATCGTTGTTTGGTAATGAATTGTTAAAAAGTACGCAATAGTCCCCACAAAAGATTGCGATCTTGCTACGACTTTTCATACATCTCTATCATTGAGCATCATCCTTCCCAGTGAAAGCAATCACATGAAAATTACTGGTCACCACTCTCAACGCGAGGAACCTGCGTTAGGTAATTACAATTAACTTGATTGGTCTTGGTAAGATTGCTGCTTTTGGTTTTTCCTGTATTGATATCGAGCTTTAAATAATCCGAGGAGCACAGAACTTTGACCTGCCATACCAAATGGTGTCATGATCAATACTTGTGAACAAGAGGCTGCTTTTTGGGGATTCAGACATTAATAGCTAAGACATATGTATATTATACTGGTAAATGACCGGCTTATTATAATAATTTAAGCTGTTGTGTGAGGTTAATTTAATTGATTTTATATATTCATTAACATACTCCCTCAAGTGAAAGCTTTTTGAGCTTGAAACTTACTCAAGTTTATTCTATCTTATGTTGAATGATATGTGAGTGGTAGCATTTGAATTTACGACTACTTAGTTATAAAGGCTCTGATACTATATTTGGTTGGGTCGGCCATACAAGGTCTAATTTCAGACCTAGACATCGACGGCCCAGTCGTAGGTGATCATCTCCCATGCAAACACCAAGACCTACGTAAAGACTTAAACCTAGCACTTATCTCATATATAAGGTACTATTTCGCCATGATACGGGTATGACATTACAACCCTAATTTTCTCTATTGTTAGCAACCAAAACCCTCTCAAAAAGACTAACTTGAGCGTCGGAGGAACCTGCCGGCAAGCAACCCCCGGCGTGCCTTATTTGTCTTGTAGGTATTCAACAGCAAGGTTTGCCAGAATTATGGACCCAGACAGTAACTTTCAGCTTCAGTAGAATCTGACTGAACCAATATTAAATGATCGTTTCACTACAATAACTTAAGTTGTTACGTGAAACCAACTTAATTGTTTTATATATTCGCTGACATATACTACCGAGTTAAAATGGGAGAAGCAATACTAGAGGACGGGCTCTTAAACGGGGGACTTAATTAGTTGAGCAGGAGTTATATTAATCTGTTAATAGGCTTTTAAAATTTAACAATTATGTTTTATTTTTAATGTCATATATAACTACACTTTTATTATTGTTAACAATTAAATATTAATAATCTTAAGAATTTGGATTTTATAAATTAAATAAATAAATAATCTTATTTTATTCTCTCTTATATAATATTTAATACTAAAAATTCAATATATTTTATTGAAACAAATAATTAAATAAGTATAAAACCTGTAAAATTATTATCTATAAACTAATTTTTTATCAATATGTGTTTTAGTTATTAAAACTCATGTTATTATTTAGACTAAATAATTGCTATTTAAAAAATTATCTCATAAATAACTATGTATAAAATTTTAAAAAGTATAAAATTTAAATATATTTAATAAATAATTATCATATTTTAAATTAATTTTAAAATTGAATAAATAAAAAACAGAAACGAAAATTCAGTCAAAAATGTATTATTAATAAATTTTTTAAAATTAAATTCAAAAGGAATTATCTAATTGGTTAGGATTCGAACACGTGACCATGGATAAAGGGGTAAGAAGATTTCACCGACTTTTTTGATTTAATCTCGAGTGGTTGTTGGAATATGTACACATTTTCAATTGAGGTCTCACAACAGAAAGTAATGTTGACGCGGTATGAAAAATGTAGGCACCGACTAATCTAGAAGCTTTTGACCACATAACGGCATGATTGTCCCTCGTACCCTTCCCCGTAGGGACCATGCCATAATAATTCAGTTCATTCGTCCACCTCCTCCTACTCCTACCAATAGATACAGAAATAAGGTCGCTCTGTTAGCGGTGGTTGGGCCTGCGATTGGGAGCCTTTGGAATTGGAGATTCAACCTTTTGGAGCAAGAAATAAGGTAGACCCGCACGGGTAGCTTGAGTGGCAAACTAGCAGGGTCAATTGGTACAAGGTCCTAGGTTCGACTCCTAGTAACGGAAGAAAGTGACCGCTCTATTAGGGGGCTGCCCAAGATCAAACCGTGATTCACTCCTCCAGCGGTGGTCGAGCCTGCGACTAGAAGCCTCGGGGTTGGGGATCAACCTTTTGGTACAACAAATAAGGTGGGAACGTGCCCGCACGGATAGTTCGATTGACAATCTAGCAAGGTAATTTGGGACAAGGACTATAATTTGATTCTCGGTAACGGGAGTGCATGGGCCGCTCTGTTAAGTGGTCGACCGAGATCAAACCGTGGTTTAACTTCTCACTATCTGGTCGGGCCCGAGTGTGGGGGCAACTGGGGTAGCTGATTCCACTTTTGAGACAAGAAATAAGGTGGGAACGCCTATTCTATTTTTAACAATATAGACTCTCACATAAACGAATTAGTTACTATAATCGTGACGTAGTTGGTTATCGAATGGTGTCGTGGTGTAGTTGGTTATCACGTCAGTCTAACACACTGAAGGTCTCCGGTTCAAGTCCGGGCGACGCCATTTTGGGTTTTTAATAAATGACACTTATTTCTTATGTTCTAAAAGGTGTCGTTTTTGTCTCCAGTTTATATTTTTAAAACGACGTCTTCTTTGGGCTTAATGAAATCAGATGAAGGCATCAAATAATAGTAAATGCGGATTAATCGGAACTGGAAATGGATACCGTTGCTTCCACGTCTTCGTAACCAAATTTTGAGCGCCAACATATCTCCACCAATCACATACCTCCAGCGCATCGCGCTCATGCCGCTTATTGGTCCATTCCTCCACGTCATCATCCCCAACATTCCAGAATTCTCCTCTTTCACTTGTCCCTAATTTTAAAACTAGTTGGGATCTTGCGCTCGTTAAGATAATTCTCCAGTTTCTCCTATCATCAACGGTATGGCAGCGAAGCTCAGTTTGGCCCTGTTTTTCGTCTTATTTACGACCTTGCCCTTGTCGGACTCACTTGTCTCGTCGTCGCCGTCGCCTCCCTATACTAAATCGATTTCTGTTAGTAATTTCATTGAATTATGTCAAACGCTTTATTCATAGATCAGTTTATGTTAGTAATTTGATTAGAATTATATAACGATTGATTAGTTTTGTTAATTTATTTATTTTGTTCTGAAATAGGATTTAAAGGAGGCGATAGTGAAGGGACTAGGGTTTCAGGCGGAAGATTTGAAGGTATGGGGGTTTGATCAGAGGGAGGCACTTGTGGGGCACTCAGTGGCATACGAATTCGACTTGGAGGTGGAGGGGAATCAGGTGATTCCTTTCAAGCTATTGGAGGATGTGAACCGATGGGACTACGTTGATTTGCCTATTTTTAGGTTTAAGGATGATGATAGCGGGTTGGTGGAGACAAAGAAAACCCCTGATGATGGCTTGCCCGTTTTGGCTCCGTTCCAGCTTGCCGGACCCATGGAGATTTGGATCCAAGATGCTGAGGACATGCGCCTCTCTTTGCCGGTATATGCTGTTTTCCATTCTGTCTGTTAGTTCGAATGGTTTTCTCTGTTTTCCTTTGTTTGGTTTGATTTGGTTGAATTGGAATGAAATGAGAATTAAAGTTTGATGCTTTAAAGAAAAAATTATTTGTAGAAATTTTGCTAATTTACTATGGAATGTGGTTGTTGTGTAATCTGCAGCATGATGTGGATGCTGGCATTGTGAAGAAAGTAGTGTTAGCAGATGGTGCTGTGGTAACTGTGAACGGTGCCAGATCAGTTAGCTTGCGCCACCCCATTGACCTCCCGCTTCCTCTCAATCGAACTCGAAATGGTTTTGCTTCTGCTCTTCTAGCTATTGCTAAACAGCTTCGCCATGCTTCTCGTGGAGAAGGGGCACCCCTTCTTTCACTTCGTATTGTAGGTCCGACCTCCCTCGCTGCTCCTTCCTCGTCACCTGTAGTTCCCAGTAACCGGCTGAAGTTAAAGCGTCTTGCTCCTGGTCTTGTAGAGTTATCTTCACTGGCCAAACTCCAGCCAGTTGATGCTCTATCCTCTATTGACTTGGAAGAGGTCACTGTTCTATTAACTCCCAATCATTTCACCAAAATGTGGCCTTTTGTTTCTGTGAATGCCTCAAACTCAAATTTGGTTGGATTCGAGAAGTTATTGGCCTCTGTACTGGGTCCAAAAGCTAATAAAAAAGGTTCTATTAGGTTGTTGAAGGCAAATGTCTTTGCTCAAACATTTGTGAAGATCGGTTTTGGTATTGAGAAGAAAGTTAAAGAAGGAGATGGCATTACATGGGAGGGATTTCCCGATTGGAGGACTAAGCCTGAATCAGTTATGATGCATTTTGAAGTGCTTGCCAAGGTTGAAGGTGAGAAGATTGTTCCTGAGAGAGTGACGCAGGTTCAACCTGTGATTGTGGAGGATACTATAGCACCCAATGTACTCACCGGGAATGTTTCAATGTCCAGAATGCCGGTTGTACACCCTCCTTTAAGCCCCTTCACTTTGTAAACTTGTTCAAGGACTATAATTTTTCCCTGTAACTGGGATAGAAAGGGTGAAGTTTTCCTCTCTTTTATTTTCTACTTACAAAGAGATAAAATTGTATAGAAGGAAGCATTTATCACTCGAGTTATTATAAGCTTCTAGTTGTTGGACAAGCTAAGCCGTTTCAACAAAGAATTAGAAATTCCTCACCTTTTCCAGGTTTAGAATCATGAAGTGAATAGTCTTTATCATATGAATTTCGGAGAAAAATACAGTGAAAGGGTTGTGTTTAGCCATGGCTCTCACCCTCGTTGAAGGGACCGAGTTGACAGATTTCCTCAGCCCCAGTGCGAACAAGTCGTACCTTTTAATATTTACAGAGCATTCATGATATAAAATTCCATTGGATTCAAACAAAATCAGTACTCAAAAGGAAAAATGGATCAACAAACATCATCTCAGCATACAACGCAAAACAAATTGTACGGCCATCAATGCGACGAAGCTGCAGAGTGGCTTCACCTGTGAAGAATTGACCAAATTCATGACTTTGACCATATAATGTCACAAGATAGGATTGTTAGTCAATCGCGATAATTTATTATCTAAGCAGGATGGATTGCATAATATTCACAAAATGTTATATAGAATATTGTGTAATTTATTAGAAATCATTCTTTTCTTTCTTCACGTACTCGAAGCCCTATGTAAAGAGCCTGTCTTGTACGTACTAAGGACATGGACATCATGTCTTCAGTTTCTCAGCCAGTTGCCGATCACCGCCTCAAGACCCTCACTGCTACTTGCCAACTATCCTCAGGCAGTCCCTTTAGGTCTTCGCACCGGTTGCTTTTTGTCCCTGACCATTTGAAGTTATGACATAAAGTTACATGTGATGTTGTTGAAGCAACCGAGAAATAAGGAGAAAATTATGAGAAATTCAAGAAACAACTCATGGGACTGTAAAAATCTTCAAAGTCTCACATGATTTCGCAACATATATAAGCCGACAATCAAACGACATTTTATGTATCTTGAGACGACAAAAGAGGTTATTCGGCATATGCTTTGTCTGTGGCGTTTTTGAGACCTTAGGCCTCCTTGTGAGTTTTTTCCTCTTAATCAAAAAAAGTTATTAGGATAACTCCATCACATAAGTTAGGGGATTGCACAATCTGTATACAATTTTACGTTTATCACACAAAAAAATCTCAATTTTGCCCAATTTTATAATTATAGCTTGAATTTTAAAAAATGACAATAAAATATTCAAATTTTTTATTTTTTAAATTCTAATCCGAACTTCAAAAAGTAGCAATAAAATATTCAAACTTTCTTTTTCAATGTTAGCCTGATCTTAAAAATCCAAACTATTAATACACGTCAGTTAAAATTAACACAATAAATGAAAATTAATGAAACGAAATTGTTATTAAAAATAGAATTCCTAAATCAGTTTATGCAACCTTAGCCCTTCATTATCTATTTAGTCTCCCGACGTCGTCATCCATTTATTTTCTGTTTGTTTTTTCAATGTCTTAAACTACTCTCGCATTATAGCGTACTACACCAGCAAGCTCTTTGTTGTCAGTTTGTTCTCCCAATGCCGTTAGCGTAAGGGCGTCGAGATAACAAACAAAAAACGAAAGAAAAACTAAAATCAAAACGTGAAGTCATCGTGGATGTATAATCTGATTTAGGTCAACAAACTTAATAAAGACACTAACGTCGGATCAACATTAAAAAAATGAAAATTTGAACATTTCATTGTCATTTGTTGAAGTTCTTATTATAATTGTAAAATTAAGCAAAATTTGAGAATTTTTTTGTAATTAACCTATAATTTTATTCCACAAGTACAAGTTATTTGGGATCAACTTATTGCTTCTAATCCAAATTGGTATGAATAAAAAAAATTTATTTATATGCTCAACAACAAGATTACGTGAATGTAATGAGCTCTTAATATCTTTTTATTCCGAATTTGAACCCGTGTGTGGATCTCTTTTACATTGCGATCCATTTCTAAAAATAGAAACAATTATTGTTCATCTTATTTTTAAGGGAATCTAAAATCCCACCATCCCATTAATAATGTCTTAACTACTGTGGGACCAATAAAATCAATTAGGCCATTAGAAAGGGATCTTAACAAAAGTCTAGTCAGCAACAATGCAAGTCTTCTTCTTTCATTATTGCGACCAATTAAGCCTTCTGTTCTGACCTTATTGCTCTTTCTTTATCACATTGACATCGACCCCCTTAAACAAGCACTTCTTTTCTCTCAATCTAGTAATTTTACAGCTTTAGCCTTGTCAATCACACCGAATATCAGTGTTTTAAAAACCGGACCGAACTGATTGGTCGGATCGGAGAATCGATGACTCGGAGCATGAAACGGTCCGATTTAACCTTTATTTTTTGTGAGTAATTGACTTGTTCATTTTGCGGTCGAACAGGTAAAAACCGCTGAACCAGTGAAAGAAAGAATCGGCCGGTCCATTTAAAATGCCTTGATAATGATTTCAACTTGAACGAATATTATGATTAGTGATCTTTTTTTAACCTTTTTGATGAAATATGAATAGTAAGCCTTGTTATATTATTTTGTGTTGTGTTGGTGAACTTAAAAAAAACTTGTATATTTTAAAGTTTGAAGGTTTAAATTAAATTTACAATTAGATAAATAATTAAATAGTACGTTTAAAAATTATCTTATATATATATATAATATATAAAATAAAAATTTATATTTATTAGTCACCGGTTCGATCACGGTTGAATTCCGGTTGAATCATTGACCCTTGAATCAGTTGTTTCTCTGGTTCAATCACCGGTCCGGTTTTTAAAACATTGCTGGATACAAATTCTTCTTGGTATCTTAATTCTGCATTTTGTCATCATAAAGTTATGTATCCCATTGTACACAATATTAATAATTCTCCTGTAATTGTTAGTTAAATTAGTATTATATCTGCATTTAACCTTATATTACTAAGTACCTTCGTAGTTCTAAAATTATAACTTAATATGATCTTTGTTGGCCAACTATGTGATCTTAGTCTTGAAGTTCATCTTTCAAGTTATGGTTATCATGTGTAGAATCAAAAGACGATGTACATACCACTACAAGAAAAGTAAAAATTAGCGACGGAATAGTACCGACGAAAAAGTACCGACGGAAAAGAAAACGTAGCAAATTAGCGACGGAATTATGATTTCCGTTGGTAAAATCTACGTGAACAAATTCATTTAGCGACGGAAAATAAAGTGTAGCAAATTAGCGACGGAATATGTATTTTCGTAGCTAAAATCGACGTGAAAAAAATTTATTTAGCGACGATTCTAATTTTCCGTCCCTAAAAATGGAGAGAATTTGTCCCGCGCAATATTGGCGACGGAATTTAGGGACGGTAACGTGTCCGTTGGTCAATTCATTTAGCGACAGAACATAAAGCGTAGCAAATTAGCGACGGAAAATCTATTCCGTTGCTAACATCGACGTGAAAAAAATTTGGTTTAGCGACGATTCTAATTTTCCGTCGCAAAAAATGGAGGAAATTCGTTCTACCAATATTAGCGACGGAATTTAGGGACGGTAAGTAAAGCGTAGCAAATTAGCGACGGAAACCTATTTCTGTAGCTAAAATCAATGTAAAAAATTTCGTTTACCGACGGGTTTATTTTCCGTCGCTAAAAATAGAGGGAAGGCGGGATAATAAAATTTAAAGGCGGGAATTAAAGGTGGTAAAATAAAATTTAAAAGTTCCGACGGAAATTTCCGTCGCTATTTCCGTCGGTAAATCTTGTTTAAAATACCCAACCCCTTCCGTCCCCCCTAGTTCATCTTCTTCTCCCATCTGGTAAGTTCCTCTTCTTTTTTGTTTTTTTTTTGTTGTCTCTGGTTTCTTTATTACTCTTTCTTGGTGGGTTTTTTATTGTTATATATAGTATTGATTTATGTGTTAAATTCTTTTTGTTGTTGAGGAAGAAACGAGTATTGTTGAAGAAAGCCCATAAGATCCAGTATAGGGAAGCTCTCTGA
>JAOSBP010000205.1:30136149-30148600 GCA_027563825.1 Erythroxylum mucronatum
GTGCTCAAAGAGGTTGAGAAAATTGTGACTACTTCTGCTGAAGATAAAAGGAAGAGTCTTGAAGAACACCTCATCAACGATGATAGGGACTTTTTTTTTTAAAAATTATTTTTATTTACCGACAGAATTTTATTTTCCGTCGGTAAATATCGATCATTATTTCACCGACGGAAATTTCGTTGGTAAAATGATCGATATTTACCGACGGAAAATAAAATTCCGTCGGTACACTTATCAACAGCCGTTTTATCGACGTCGTTGGCTGTCGGTAATTTTCTGTCGCTATTTTACATTACCGTCGGAAAACATTCGAATGTCGTCGGTAATTTCCGTCGCTAAATGCCCTATTTCTTGTAGTATACTTGGGACAGTGTAAAAAGAGAGATGACTATTTAAATTTACATCACTTCATTTACGCTTTAATATCCAGACGAGCGAGGAAGCAGAGACAACGAAGACAACTAGGGTTTTTCTTGTTCGATAAAGTAAATTTGGGTGGTGGATCATAGGTAGTCGAGTTTAACAAACGTATGGAGGCTCAATTTGTCATCAGAACGCTTTTTCCTGGAAATGAAGGAAAAAGGAACTTTACTTCATTTGACTAACGTAAACAAAACGCACTGCCATGGCATTCAACGAAGGAACGTCACTTTCTTTTATAAGTTGATAAGATTATGTTTTCTATTCTGTCATTAGGTAAGAGATTTTGTCCCATTTGTTATAGTCTGTGCTGTTGATCCTTCTTTATAATATTATCCCATTAGCTAGCTTTTGATTCTCATTGCAATCTTGTTCTTGTCTTGACATGTCAGAAGAATGTTGGTTAGAGTTTGATATCTTCTTATCTTATAAATATCAACGAAGAAACAAAGTTTCTTAAATTGAACGAGTGAATTTCTATCATAAACTGTAATTCCAAGATTCAACTTTGGTTATTATCACTGAAATACTTTGACTTCGTTGGCTAAATCTCCAGCCGACGCTACACTACTCTTGTGTTTTTGCAGCATAGCCATTGGCTAAAGTTTCGTAAGCATGGCTATTATAGTGAAAGTATTCTTCTTCTTCCTTTTGATCATGCAATGATTTAATACAATCATATTCTCTTCTCTACTGCATACTAATCTCATTACCTTTGACTTCAAATCATTGAACTTAGTGCCTATTTGATGCTTTCTAGAGAACTTTTTATATACTGAACTTTGACAATTCATAAAAGGTGGCTACTAACGTAAGCAGTCTTTTCTTTGCATGTTATTTTCGTAACTCAAATTTGTAATTTTTTAATTACAAAGGAGGAACCTTTATTAGTTGATAATCTATAACTATATGAAATTATATGAAAATTTTAAATATCACTCGTTAGATTCTAAAAAATTAATATAGTTATGAATTTTTAAAAATGGAAATTTTTTTAATTATTACTCTACTCATAAATATAATTATTTTTTCAAGTTTATTATACGAGTAATTTATAATTTATGATATTAAACAAAGATAATTATGGAATTGTTTCACTACTTTTTTCCCCCTCTTTCTTATTTTACATAAGGACGGGCACCAGCCCCGCAGCCCGAGGCTCATTTTCATAAATGATAAAATAAGATATATTTTTATCTTCATAAAAATAAAATAAAATAAAATAAGACTTACTCTTGACTTCATAAAGAACAACAAAAATGATTCATATTTTACTTATTTTTATTTTTTGTGAGAACCCAAAAATAGACAAAAATAGAAAAAAAAATTACTACCTATAAAATATTAGGAACGACCTGTTTGCTACTACATCATGAGGATATACTAACTCAATAACAAGAAATATTTTTCTATTAAATAGTTATCATTCCATTGGTGTAATGCATTTTGGTTGGGTCGGTCGTGCTAGGCCTAGGCTCAACTCTAGAATAGCATGTGAGCCGATCGGCCTATTCCTAGATGATGAGGTAAGCCTTGCAGGCATTCACTATATAAGTTCACTACTACGCAGGTATGACTCCAGAACCCTAATATTCTCTATTTACAACCACAAAACCATTACAAAAAAAACTAACTTAGGCATCGGAGGGGCCAGTCGGCGATCAATCCCCAGTGTGCCTTCTATTATTTTTGCAGGTATTTCCTAGCTAAAGTTAACTGAATTCATGGATCCAAACAACGGCGTCCAGCCTCAGCACAATCAGACCGAACCACATCTTATTCCACAAATTTTCTGGTGGGATGAGCAATTGTCAAAATGTATCTACTACACAAAGAGACAACCATCCCATTATCTACTACAGTCGATTTCTCTTTTTCTATGAAAGTTGGGCAGACATCAGTTCAGAGGAACGAATTGCGCACGTAGTTTCCTTGCTTTCCTCAAACCGACTTTCCTTTTTTCCTTCTGAATCTTGTTTGGATGTCAAGAAAAAGAAGGCTCAATATGACTTGAAGAGACATATGGAAAAAGTCATTGGAAGCGTTTTCTCTTTTTTTGGTTTCAGGAAAGAAGCAAGTTATGAAAAAAGAAATAAAGAAGCAGGTCTCAGACTCTCAGGTGTCAGGCTCAGCAACTTAATGCGTTAACCTCATGTGCTCCAAGTGGCCGCAAGGAGTCATTCGTCAACCCTGGTGGGCGGCCATTAGCCCTACGAGCAGGAGCTTTTAATTCAGTTTACTCTCAACTTGCTGACATTTGGCACCTGAATTTTTGACTCTCGATCCACACCACATCAGCTTCTAGTTTTGTGGCAACCCACTGCTTCTGGTTCCTTGCTTGCGTACATACTTTGTCCTTCTCATGTTCACTTCTCACCTAGTCATGTGAACTGACCTCAGATTTTCAAAGCCAACCTCGTGCTTCAATTATGTTGATAGATAATACTCTAACCACCTTCCATGTTTGTCAACTTTTTACAACTCTCCCTCTCTCTCTCTCTTTTACTTAAAAGTTAAAACAGCGTCATTGTTGTTGGACAATAACAAACGTACATACGTACACCGACCGGCAATGGAAAAAGTTTTCCGGCAGCGGCCTTGTTTGCTGGTTTTCTTTCTTGTTTTGCTGAATCTGTTTTGTTTGTCCCAATCAGATGAGCTTCAACTGCTTCTGAACTTCAAGTCTGCTCTCCAGAATTCAAGAACAAATGTGTTCAGTACATGGACACGGGAGAATTCTGCTTGCAACTTCACAGGGATCGTTTGCAATGTCGATGGACATGTCACTGAAATCAATCTTCCCCAACAGCAACTTGAGGGTGTTCTACCGTTTGATTCAATATGCGGATTAGGCTCATTAGAAAAAATCTCTTTGGGGTCAAATTTTTTGCGTGGTGAAATCAGCGAATACGTGAGAAATTGTTCAAACTTAAAGGTTTTGGATTTGGGGTTCAATTTTTTTAGTGGGAATGTACCTGACTTGTCTAGTTTACGCGAATTGACAATCTTGAATCTGAACAACAGTGGTTTTTCTGGGACTTTCCCGTGGCATTCACTGGAAAATCTTACAGGTCTTACTTTTCTAAGCCTCGGTGACAATCCATTTGATGCCACAATCTCATTTCCCGTTGAGGTAGTGAAGCTTAACAAGTTGAATTGGCTGTATCTTACCAACTGCACCATCAAAGGACAGATTCCGGACAGTATATCAAATCTTACTCTGCTTGAAAATCTCGAACTCTCATACAATCTGTTATTTGGAGAAATCCCATCAGGAATTGGAAAGTTGACCAAGCTTTGGCAGCTCGAGCTTTACAATAACTCATTAACAGGAAAACTTCCGGTAGGAATTGGAAACCTGACAAGCCTGCTAAACTTTGACGCTTCCCAAAACATGTTGGAGGGTGACATTGTGGAGTTGAAATCATTGACCCAACTTGCTTCTCTGCAGCTCTTTGAAAACCGATTTTCTGGTGAATTGCCTGTTGAGTTTGGTCAATTCAAGAACCTTGAGGAGTTATCCCTTTATAGGAACCAGCTCACAGGTTCACTTCCTCAAGAACTAGGCTCGTTGTCAGACTTCAATTACATCGATGTTTCAGAGAATTTCTTGACTGGTCCTATCCCATCTGATATGTGCAAAAATGGTAAAATGACTGATTTTCTAATCCTGCAGAACAAGTTCACTGGCCAGGTTCCTGCAGGCTATGAGAACTGTAAGTCTCTGCTTCGACTACGTGTAAACAACAATTCACTTTCTGGTACAATTCCTGCTGGAATATGGGGTTTACCAAACCTTTCGGTCCTTGATCTCAGCATGAACCAATTTGAAGGTAATATGACACCTGATATTGGCAATGCAAAGTCTCTCGGTTTATTGGTTTTATCTAACAATCGATTTTCTGGTGAACTGCCTGTGGAAATATCAAAAGCTTCTTCATTAGTGTCAGTTCAGTTGAGCCAGAATCAATTTTCTGGTCAGATACCAGCAAGAATTGGAGACCTGAAGAAACTATCAAGTCTTTATCTGAATGGAAACCTTTTTTCAGGTATCTTACCGGACTCATTCAGTTCTGGTGTCTCTCTCACTGACATAAACCTTTCTGGCAATTCCTTATCCGGGAATCTTCCAGCTAGTCTTGGTTCTTTGCCTAATTTGAACTCCTTGAATTTGTCCAACAACAAGTTTTCGGGTGAAATTCCAGCTACTTTTTCATCCCTGAAACTAAGCAATCTTGACCTTTCAAATAACCAGTTAGTTGGTATGATACCTGAATTCTTATCCATTGATGCTTTTCGTGATGGCCTTAAAGGAAATCCTGGCTTATGTAGCCAAGATCTACAGGATATTCGAGCATGTTCAAATCATGCTAGAAGTTCCACTCATCTTAGAGTAATTTTAGCTTGTTTAGCAGCTGGAATGTTAGTTTTAGTCTTCTCATCATGTTACCACTGGCTCACAAAATCAAGACACAACAGTCTTGATCACCCTTTGAGGCAGGGTTCCAGCTGGGACATGAAATCATTCAGAATTCTAAGTTTTGATCAAAAGGATATCGTAGATTCCATCAAGTCTGAGAATTTGATTGGCAAGGGAGGGTCAGGGAATGTGTACAAGGTTGTGCTTCGTAATGGAAATGAGCTGGCAGTGAAACATATTTGGGCAACAAATTCTGGTGATCAGAAAAGCAACCGAAGCAGCTCAGCCATGCTTGCAAAAAGAAATTCGCGGTCATCAGAGTATGAAGCAGAGGTAGCCACCTTAAGTGCTGTCAGACATGTGAACGTTGTGAAACTATATTGTAGCATCACCAGTGATGATAGCAATCTGCTGGTCTACGAGTACCTGCCTAATGGGAGCTTGTGGGATCAGCTGCACTCTTGTCGCAAGATCCAGATGGGATGGGATTTGAGGTATTCAATTGCAGTAGGAGCAGCAAAGGGATTGGAATACTTGCATCATGGTTGCGATAGAGCAGTGATCCATCGTGATGTGAAGTCCAGCAACATTTTGTTGGATGAGGACTGGAAGCCTCGAATAGCTGACTTTGGACTTGCAAAGATTCTGCAGGCTGGTGGTGGAGGGGACTGGACTCGTCAAATTGCTGGCACTTACGGATACATTGCTCCTGGTAAAGTCTAACGTTCTGGTCCTTTAATGTTTGTTTCCCTCTATATTCTCGTTCTTTCAGGATTTGAGCAGCTAATCTAATTTTGTCAAGCTACAGATAAATTTGAAGTCTTAACATTCATCTCATAGTCTCTCAATTAAGATTCTTCATATCTGCGTATGTATAAGTTTCTGAAATGTAGTTTCATGTGCCTCTTCGTTCCTGATGTTGCAGTTTATTGATCAATGGCTGTCTTTGTGCTTTTGTTTTCAGAGTATGCGTACACTTACAAGGTAAACGAGAAAAGTGATGTGTATAGCTTCGGTGTAGTCCTGATGGAATTGGTCTCAGGTAAGAGACCGATTGAACCTGTTTTTGGAGAAGCAAAGGACATAGTTAATTGGCTTCGCTGCAAGATCAAGAGCAAAGAAAGTTTGCTTGATGTAGTGGATTCAAACATCTCAAAGGCCCAAAAGGAGGACGCCATTAAGGTTTTAAAAATAGCCATCCACTGCACAGGAGAGATCCCATCAGTAAGGCCCTCCATGAGAATGGTAGTCCAAATGCTAGAGGAAGCTGGTCCAAGTCAACTTACCGACATAATTATCGATGAAAAGCACTGTAAACCAGAAATCCAAGCATAGCAGCTAATTCACCTGTGGTTAGAGAAATAGAGAACTAGTAGTTTTGAGGGATCGTATCTCCTCACAAACATGAAAAAATGGAAGAGGTGTTGATGCAGTAGACTTAAGTTCAGGAGCTGTAACATTAAGTCTTGCTTTTGGTTGTAGCATTTTATAGAGACTGGTTTTGAAGGCATAGCCTCTCTGTAGATTATAGATGCTCGGAATTCAGAATGTAATACATAAAATGCAAACTTACTTTATCAATAATATCTTGTTTGTCAATTTAAACTACTATATAGACGTTTTGATAAATTTATAGATAACAATTGTAATCAATCCCATACATTTTAAATTATTCCTCGTCTTCAATTTAAATTTCATGTCATAAATTAAATCTTATAGAATGGAAGTGTCAATAATAAAATTATAAGTTTTGTTTTTTTTTGATAAAAATAAAAATAAAAGCAAACACAGAATACTCATTTAATGAGAATATTTGCTTTCACTGCACGTGATTTAAGTATGCCCTGATAATGCATTTTTTTTAAAGTAAAAGAGCTAACAACTAACTAGAGCTAATAACAAGATTAATGTGCCGAGTGCGACTAACACCCATGCGATCATCATTGAGAGTTGACAGTATAACCTCCGGGGGTTGTTGAAAAATCACCACACCCAAAGACACTTCAGGTCTAATTCGAGCTATAGCATCAGAACGTGATGAATCGTGACTTATCAACTGCGAGACATCAGCTCCCAAATGCTGCCACTTGTTAGTTCAGTCTCTGATTTTCTTCATAGAATGAACAGGCATACACACGTTCTCAGCTTGAATCTTAACCCTGTTACACCTGAAAATGACTGCCAATAGCAAGCTAATCTAATGCACAGCAAGTAAAGATTACAACTTTGTACGTGCTTCCTTGGCCCTAGTTAGAATTTTATAAGAATTAATATGTTCAATCAAGAACAAGCATCAGAAAGATACAAGGTATGCAAGGACGTAGTAGACGCGAACTGAACGGACTTGGAATTTGGATTCTGATAAAATAGATAAGCTTTCAATCAAAGCATGAGCAGCGACCAATAGCAAATGGGTTTAGTAGGCCTTACCATTTCACGTTCAGTTTTCAGTGTCACTCGTCCTTCTCTCTCCCTCGTGTACTCTTCAAACGTCAAACCTATTTTGCCTTTACATCTCTCCTCTTCCTTTCTCTCGCCTCCTCCCTACACTAGTTAACTCTCTCTCTCTCTCTCTCGTTATTCATAGATACACTCTATGTTGAAGCAATTGATGATGTGAATTCTAAACGATTGGAGCTTTATGTGAAAAATTACGACTTTATGATGCTTATATACATGGGTTGTAACTAGATTGTCTATTCACTGTTTGGTTGTTGCAGGCAGAAGGAACTTAGTGCTGCGAGTCGGAAATCTCGATTATAAGTACGAGAACGAGTTGATGGAACCAAGCAAAGAGTTGCTTGAATCAAATCGGAACCTTTATCCTCTGATTGAACCGTATGATACTGGTTTTTTGGGGGTTTCGGATATTCATGCCATATACTACGAGCAGTCTGGAAATCCCAGTGGGCATGTGAGTTGCAATGGTTGAAGTTTTTATTTTGAATTGAAATGATTTGACTTGATACCGTAAACCTGTAAAGTTAGGATGCCAGTGGTGGGGCTATTAGGGTGGTGGGGTTGTTAACATGTGAACCTTGAATTGCTACTTTGATACTCTTATTTGTACCACATGACTGTCGTCTTGATGCAAGAATTAAGTGGAGGGCCTTTAATTTTTGACCACCAAACGGAATTTGTGTACTAATTAGATTCCTGATGATATCCTTGAACCTTGAATTGCTAATTTGATAATCTTATTTGTACCACATGACTGTACTCTTGATGCAAGAATTAAGTGGAGCTTTAAGCTTTGACCACCAAACAAAATATGTGTACTAATTAGATTCCTGATGATATCCTTCGTAGTTTCCTTAAGTGTTAAATCGATTCTAGAGCTAATTGCAAGTGGTAAAATCTGTTTAGAGTTGTAGATTGAAGGGCATTTCCACTTTTATTTTTAACGGATGCCCCCTGAATCTGCCATCACTTCTGATGCTGATGAAATGAGTTTGACTCAATTCTTTTACATATCTTCTCTTGAAAAACATGTGGTTCCTGACCGTGTTCATATTCTTTGATGTCTGTGATGTTGTTGGAGACTTCACTAGAAGTTACCTTGTTAGATTAAATACCATGTGGCATATGGTATCCGCACATGAATAAGTGTCTTGGAATGGCTGAATCTGGATTTTCATAAGATAATTTCTGATGAGACTGATGTCGTGGTACTTGTAGAAGGTGATTTGTGATTGATGAATTTCCGGCAGTCGTTTGATTGTGCTTAATATCTCTACCTCTGTGCGTGGATCCTTCTTTCTGATGATGCATCTTTCAGTCATATACTCTACGTTATTGTATCTATTCAATTGTTGTGTCCTGTACAATAGTAATAGCCGAATGGCAAATTAATAAGTGACATCTTTTCTGTGCTGTGTAATGAATATGATCCTCTGCAGCCAGTAGTCTTTCTCCATGGAGGCCCAGGGGGCGGAACAACGCCTAGTAATCGAAGGTTTTTTGATCCTGACTTTTACAGAATCATTCTATTTGATCAGGTTACTATGGCCATCCAGCTACTCCTTATGAGGATGTCATCATCATTTTTATTGATCCTACTTAACCTTGCTGTTTTGTGGGCTTTCCTAGCGAGGTGCAGGAAAGAGTACACCTCATGCTTGCTTGGAGGAAAACACCACATGGGACCTTATCAATGACATTGAAAAACTAAGAGAACACTTGGGAATTCCAGAATGGCAGGTCAAATTTCTCTATGATTCTTGAACTGTAAATAAAAGATGATAGCTCCTGCGGTGCTGGAAGTCTTTACAGGCATTCAGCTTGGATGCATTTGGAATGTTAATCTTATTTTATGCGTTTTTTTTCTGCATTTTGCAGGTATTTGGTGGGTCATGGGGAAGTACATTGGCACTTGTATACAGCCAATCTCATCCTGAAAAGGTATCCGGTTCTTCAGTTGTTGTTTCTTTGTTTGAAGTTCAATTGATTCGTTAATAACATCATATATGGGTGCTATTCATTTGATCTCCTGTAAGGTCACTGGTTTGGTCCTCAGAGGGATCTTTTTATTGCGGAAGAAAGAGATTGATTGGTTTTATGAGGGTGGTGCTGCTGCTATATTCCCCGATGGTATGCTGGATACTGTTGCTTAGACGATCTAGTGGATAATGAAAAACATATGTTAATACCTAACTATTGCATTGTTGACTATGTGTTGCAATTAATACGAATCACTAGTGGCAGGTAGATGTCAAGTTTTGGATATTTCATTTAGCGAATATGTTTAAGTAAATACTTTCAGTACGTGAAAAAAAACTTCGGCACAATATTCGTGAGTTCATGCAGTATTCCATCTTGTCATTTTTTCAGTCAGAAGATTTTGCATATTACCACCTAAGGTGTACTGGTTTGTATTTATACCTGCAATCCTACTATGCCGTGCTCCCTTTTAGTACGTTGAATGGAATGTATTTTAATTTAGTTTATTTTAACAATAAGCTATAAGCACTTTGAGGTAGAAATTTTTTCTTCTTAACTCATTCGACTTGATAGCTTCATATTGCAAATACCCTATCAAACTATTTTATTTCTTGATTCATTTTTTGTATGACAGCTTGGGAGCCATTTAGAGATCTCATCCCTGAAGCTGAAAGAGATTGTTTCATTGAAGCTTACAGGAAGAGACTGAACTCTGACAATATGGAAACACAAGTAAGGGTTAGATGCTTCTTTTTAAGTTGTGTTGATTGCAGCATTTTTGTACTTTGTATCTGATTTAGATCTTAAATATTTCCAAACTTGCTGAACCACATTCTTGTTGCTTCAAGTTGTAATTAAATTGAGACCTTACAGAGAGCATTATATTTTCTTAGTATGAAGCAGCAAGAGCATGGACCAAATGGGAAATGATGACTGCTCATCTTCTTCCAAATGAAGAGAACATCAAAAGAGGGGATGATGATAATTTCTCACTGGTAAGGCAATTCAGTGCCTCCTGTTATGGGCTTTAGATTGTTCACATTGAAAGAGAACCTTGATGTATTTCTCTTTGAATAACCTTATGAAAAGAAGACAAGCATCTGTGCCTTTATAATTTTAGAGGGTTGGGTACCATGCTAACCTTCTGAATGCAAGGGTGCAAATAGAAATGGATCAGTCTTGCCTACTATTTCCTGTAGCTTGCATTTTACCGTTAGAACGAACTGAAAAGAACAATGAAGAGAGTGGTAATAGAAAATTGTTACGTAAATGTGGACAATATAATTGATAAGTTACAGTCTATGTACCATTTTCAGTTCTTGTTTTGCTTATATTTGGCAAATACTTTTACCTGAATTATGCTCATTGTCAGCCCCTATGACAGTTTAATGATAATAGGATATCATAATTCATTTCTCACTGCTTTGTTGTGGATATTAATGATTTAAACTCCAATAATGAGCATGTTGCTTTTCTCCCATTCAGGCTTTTGCGAGGATTGAAAATCATTACTTCGCGAACAAGGGATTTTTCCCTTCAGATTCATTCCTTTTAGATAATGTTGATAAGATAAGGCATATCAACACCACAATTGTACAGGTATATGTTGTTTATCAACATGTTAGCATTCTGCTCGTTTAACTCCTATTCAAGTGACATTGTAAGACACAGGCATTAGTTGTTTTCCTGAGCTAAAAAATAGTCAATGGACAGTCAAGTCGCCTACTTTTATCAAAATGTTGTTCATTTCATGTGCTGCATGGTTGCCCTTTTACCAGCCCATCTTTATTTTTCTCTTGGTTGTGGTGTATAATGCATGTAATCATTATTTTCCAGTTTCATGCATTGCTTACAAATATTCATCCATTCACATTCTTTTTTCATCAAATTTTGCAATTTCACATTGTTTATGTATCAGCTAAATCTTTTGACATGTAGTATGTACTGCTATGAATATTGGCATTCGATTAACCAGTATTTTCTATGGCAAGAGGTTCTGGTTGAAGATTCATTGGTACATATTTTTTCCTGACATCTGAATGGTATTTCAGGGAAGATATGATATTTGCTGTCCAATGATGTCTGCTTGGGATCTCCATAAATTATGGCCAGAGGCTGAATTAAAGGTAAGAGTAACTTATTTAAGCCGTTACTACTGCTTCGGTGGTAAGGGAAATCCCCTAATGTGAGAATTTATCAAAAAGAGTTTGGAGATGAGTTTAAACTCACAAGATTGTCTCCATGTGCAGATGTCAAATTTTATTTTATGATATATTATTTGCCTGTGTACGCATATTTCTGCTACGTTGTTTCTCTTGGTTATTCTGTTTATATGGTAAAATTGATAAGCAGTCACCATAATATATGGACACTGAAGTGAAATATAGTGAAGTCATTGAAAACTTGAAATTTTGGAAGAAGACACCACCATAAATTGTTATATTCTATGGATGTGTCTGATTTGTATTTGTTTATGTGAGTTTCGTGTTTTGCAATTTTTAATCTTAGTTGCACAATTTACCAAAAAGAGTGATCTTTGGGCAGGTTGTGCCAGATGCAGGACATTCTGCTAATGAACCAGGAATAGCTGCAGAACTTGTGGCTGCAAATGAAAAGCTGAAAAGCATTATCAAAAACATATCCTGAAAGGATAAGAGGCATCTAGCTGTGAGATTTAGAATCAATCCCAAAAATGGAACACTGAATAATTTGTTCTGCCTTCCATACTGAATTTGCTTGTAAGCTTCTGAATGGTAGATGAAGAACAGATGAACGGGAAATGTTGAACCAGCTGCGTGCTTTATTATTATTATTATTTTTTGGTACAATTAAAAGAGACTAGACTATCTCATAAATGAAATACCACAAGCATCAGCCCATACAATCAAAGAGGGCTGCAGGAATATCATCCCAAATCTGAAAAGTAGACACTATGCCATGACCCAATTTAGCAAGACAACCCGCTGCAAAATTACCTTCGCGAAACACATGCCGAATGTAGCAACTCCAATTCCTAGCAAGTAAAGCTTGAATATCCACAATCAAAACAGACAGAGGATGTGAAGAGATAACACCACAAGTTACCATCCGCACCGCCTCCATGCTATCAGATTCAACAATGACTTGCCTAAAACCGTGATCCCACGCAAAATTCAAACCATCTCGAATGGA
>JAOSBP010000205.1:30165689-30182896 GCA_027563825.1 Erythroxylum mucronatum
CCGAACCTGAAAATAGGTTAACCGATCCTATAGGTTCTTTAGGTTCAGGTTCAGGTTCGTAAAATTGCCGAACCTGATATTTAGGTTCAGGTTCAAGTTATTTATGAACGAGTCAGGTTACCCTACCATGAACACCCCTAGTAATGTCTCAAATTGAAAGAACCCAACTCAGTGCTCTGCATAAACTTTGGAAGCGTAACAGTGTTGACAAAAACACAACTCATTACATTCGAAATGGGACTAGCTAAACGCAATTACCCTTTTGTGTGGATAATAACAGCCTGTTTGGATGAACTTTTAATAGGTTCATAAGCACTTTTTTTATCACAATTTTTTTTAAAAAAATTGATGTTTTGCTATAAAATAAAAAACACTTCTTTAATCGATATAACTTTTTTTTACAGTTAAAATATAACTTTTTAAGAAACTCAATTTTGGAGCTTGTCAAAAAAGTACTTTTTCAGATCAATTAATGGACCTATTTTAAATTTCATTGTCCTTATATTTTACACATAATTTTCACAATACTCATGAACTTATCTTCCTGTTTATTATGTATTTAACTATTTACTCAACTTAAATAATTATTTTAAAATTTATATAATATTATTTGACTTTTTTTTATATATTTTAATATTTATTTTCGATATTAGTTTACTTACGTTATAATATATATAAAAGATTTGGTTAGATATATTTTTATTTATATTTCATATGATTTAAAATTATATAATAATTAATATATTGTGTTTTGCATATTGTTTAATGTACTTTAAATAATATTTATATGCATAAATAATTTTTATTATAAAATTAAAAATATTTTTTATTTTTATGTTACCAAACAGTCTATTATATGAAGCTCTTTAAAAAAATTAAAATAACAGTCAAATAGTTAAGTAGCTTATTAAAAAAGTTATTTCGGAAAAGATCTATAGAAAAAATTTTACTAATATAAATCCAACCAAATGGAGGTTAGACCTGATAATCAGATATGTTAGTTGGTAATTTTGCAATATTGCGACAAGAGTTTAGTGAAGAAACAATAAGGAGGGAAGGGATCATAGCTAGCTGCCTGAGGAAGTCCTCAACAACCCTTCAGTACGAGGTTTCCTCACACACTGCAGGTGCGGCAAGCATTTTTACAGGCCAACGAAACATAGATAAATTTGATATAAATTAAAATCAAAATCTATGTAATAAAATATGAAAAATAAATTATGGGTAGAAAATTGCAGTAATTGATATTCATGTGGAAGTGGGTGGGACCAATTCACCAATATTATAATGGATAAAATGGTATAATTTTTTTTAGTTTTCAAAAATGTTTATTTTTAAAATTTTTCTTTTGAAATATATTTTTTTAAAATAAACATTTTTTAAAACTAAAAAAATTATATCATTTTATCCATTATAATATATTTCAAAAGATTGTTCACATGAATGGTGATATTCTCATAGTGTAAGAATTTTTTTTAATTTCTTAATTAAGTTTTTGGAATAGTTATTTTCTTATATTTTGATTAAAAAGTAATGAAAAAATATATACATATATATATATATATAATGAACGCGAAATTTATACCAATTAAATGTTATTTATATAACGCTTTAATATAGCTATTAATCTTAAGTTGAACTAATTAAATTTGACTCAAATTAATAATATATTATAATTAACTTAAATTATTACTCTAAGTTGAATTTAATTATTTCATTTCATATTAAAAAGTTGAGTTTATACTACATATATTTTATCTAAAAAATTATTCAATTTTGATTATTATTATTATTTTAAATTTTATATTAGACTCCGATTTAGTTTAATTATTAGATTTGATTAATTATTAATTTTTTAGATATTAATACATTTTATTTTTACTTATTCTAATTTTTATTTCTTATTTCCGGTTTCATAATAGTTTAACACTGATTTAATCTATAAATTTTAAAATTGTTCATTAATTCGTTCAAAATTTTAAAACATTGTTATTTCCGATGGTTTTGTAATTGAACCTGTGAACGAAAATATTCGCAACTTGGTTCAGCCTGTGAACGATAATATTCGTGTTCGATCTCAAGGATGGATCCCATCCCATGCCTGGTATCGTTGCAATCTCAGGAATGAACACATCTAGTGGTATACCTAGGAATGGATTTTAAGCATGGGAAACTTCCTCATCATCAGAAGTAAGATACAAATAACTCGATCCCTTTACCCACCCATCCTAGTGTTATATGGTAACTGGGGTGATGCACCAACCTCTCTCCGTAATTCGACTCAATCCTCGACTTTAAGAAATCAAAACGCAGCTTCTGGTGTACCGGGCACCTCAAATTTGGTGCTATCGGGTGCTTGGAAAACTTCAGCACTGAATTTTCCATCTTTAGTATTACAAATAATCAAAGTCCTGCACCAAAACAAGGGACAGGCAATCAAAAGATTAGCTGGGGTGTAGTTACCTGCAAATTCAAATCATGGATGGGTAGCACCTGCTCTTATTCAAGGGCAAGTACCTGGGAATTCCTTTCCATGTTGGGCAAAGACGACGGAGGAGAAATCGTAAGACCTTGGTTTTTTGACATGAATGAGAAACAAACTTACGGCACATGTACAGCATGAAAATTTGGCTCCTTTGGTATTGTTGCGAGCCTTTTTCCATGAAGAGATGATGACCTGGAAGCCTGGGCTTCAGGGAAAGCACCCCCTTCACTTGCCTTTGTGGTTTCCTTGGGTCTTCAACTTGCTGAGGTTTCGCTTATTGTGTCGAGTTGACCCTTTCTACTACTACTTGATACGGCACTACAACAGCAGGAACACTACATATTAGTATTTAGAAACTCTACATTATTATGATATTTAGGATCAGAAGAACCCACTCTAGAGGGCTTGTAACATGTATGACAGAAGGCGATTTTGCCCTCTTGAAGCCATTCCCAGAACTTTTAGCCATCTTATCTGCTGTATGGAGTGGTGTAGTCACAAGTTTCTGCGCGAAGAAATTGTATGTCTCTGCGGGGCAGAGGACAGTTTTAGTCCCCTTCTTTCTTTCGAAATTTTCAAGCTGGAATTCTGCTTTCTTTCGCTACACAAATATTAACACATAGTATGAGTGCTATAGTCGAATGATCACACACCCAAGCCATCTATGAGTGCTTCCAAGTGCTAATTTCCCTTTGCCTTAATAAAAAGATAACTTACAGGTTGATCTGTACGTGTTGTATTAGGTGTCTTGTCATTGGTTTCACATGTCTGGTTGCCACATTCGCTCTGTTCACGATTCTTTACACTGGTCTATAATCAATTTCAGGAATTTATTTAGTTTAACACAACAATGATACTAAAAGCTTATGATTTAATAAGGGAAACTCACCTCGATTGCACTTTGATGTTTTCTTTCTGTGTTCCCTTGTGGGAACCTTGAAAATGGTGTGATTTCTTTCAGAGGCTTCTTTTTCAAGTTTGCTCCCTTTACAGCCCTTTCCTACAAACATATTATTCATCCAACATTGTAAGAACTAGCCAGCATATGCATTAAATTTACATACATCTGTTCTAAGCCTAAAAGGCCTGAGATTTGTAGGCTTAGACTTTTTATTCTTGAGCATCCATGTTAGAGCTCTCTTTAGATGACTTTTTCATTGTTCTAACTACCTGTACCATTTTGAAATGTGCAAACACAAAGTCAGGAAAGGAAAGAGGATCACACTACCTGTAATAGTATAAAATGGTAGATATCAGTAGTCACCTGCGTGTCTTTTGGATTCTGCCTTGAACGAACTTTCTTTCCTAAATGGCTAGCGTTAACATCGCAATGCCTAGAGAACAAAAGTCGATTGATAAGTGATGGAAGAAAAATAAAAAGAAAATGTACATGAACTATTTACCTGTTATCGTCAGAAACCGAATTGTTCTCCTTGTCCATGACTTCGCCATTATTCTCCTTATCATTACTGTCAATGTTTGTCTTCAAACATGACTCGTTTTTCTCTATTTGACTCTTTCCTTCGCAGATCCCATTTCCTTCACAATTTGATGATTGCAGTGAATGAGGATCATTCTCTGTTAAATCTGATTGGGACTGCAAGCCAATCCTGTTGAAGTCTGTGAAGGCTTCATCTCTGTTATCATTCATTGATACTTTTGGGGCTTCTGCAGTCATCAAAATCCCTGCGTTTGCATTTCCTTCATCACCTTGAGGATTAGAGATCGCTTCTCCCAGGGAACCTTTCCTTGATTTATCCTCAATCTCCATATCACTGGAGTCATTTTCAGTCCCTTCATGAGTCAGAGGGCAACGATGTTGCGACAACTTCTTCACTTCTTTCTTACCCTTCATACATTTAGAAGACTTGGCATCCTGCCCTTTTCCATTTTGACATCGCAGTCCATCATAAACCCTGCTTTTAACCTCTCTTCCTCTTAACTGTTTTCTTGGAACATCAGAAGGCAATGGTCTATCATACCCTAATACGTGTTTCTTTGCCGCAGTGACCTCAAGCTTCTTCATCGCTTCTCATAATGTCTTCACAGGGGTTTTCAGTTCTAGAGAAGTCTTCAGCCTCTTCTTTGGTGAATGAAATACCAAAGCTTTGGCTACTACTTTATTCTTTGGTACAAGGACGGGTCCTACTTTTGGGTTCCTAACACTCCGAAATGCATCTGGATTTGGCATCCTCTTTTTATTAGCTGGAGTAGTTTGAGCTTTGGTTCTAACACAAGATTGCTTCAACTTTGTACTGGGAGTTTTGTGATGCTTGGAATGATGATTGACTGAAACTTTGGGATCAGCCATCCTTTTAGACATGGAAGTGATCAGGGCCAATCTCGATATTCTAGGCTTGGACAGTTTAGGAGGAACTGATTGTGGACATTTTGCCTTTGTGCTACATTCATTAAAATGAAAAACGGAGTTAGTACTCAAGCAACAAAGAATGTTATGGTTATTGAAAGATCTTCATTCAACAAACCTGTCTTTTCTATATAATGCTTTTCTTAGGCGTATATTGGGACTTCTTGCAGCCATGACCTGGAGAATAAAACTAATTAAGGTTGTGTCCAAGTACAGCAGTTGAACTGCCAACATAGGATATCTAAGAGAAGATAATAGGGTTGTAGCATTTTAAACAAACCCGAAGAACAAAGTTTTTGTCAATTGCTTCAGGATCCAGTTCCTCCTCGTGCTTTTGGTCACATCCTGTGAAACAATTAAAGTAACAATGAGATTTAAAAAGTTAGCTCTTGAAGAGCATTATAACCACAAGATAAAATTTCAGGACTCATAAGAGGACTATTTCAACAGATATCGACTCAAATATGCAGACATTGTCTCACTCTCAATTAGCCAAGAAATAGAATAAACTTCAAAAGATACAACAACAATAACTCAGTAAAATTCCTGACATGTAAAATCTAGAAAGGTTCAGTAATAGCCTTACCCTGAACTAGTAAAAAAGCTGACTCTGAACAATAAACTTCAGAAGATGATATAACTAAATTGATGCTTGACCTTAAAGTAAAATTTTGAAGAACTGAAAGTAAACATGAACTTGTCCTCGTTGTACCATGGAATAGAATGCCAAAAAGAAAAGGAAAATAGTTTTTTTTCTTCTTTGTCCCACAAAAAATTTCAGCAATCAAACAAATGATTTCAAGATTCAACCGACATAAACACAAAATTCCAATTTTTTTCCAAACCTCCAACATTATCATATGACCAACCCCTGAGAAGAAACTATCAAAACTTCAGATCGCAAATGAGGATATGCAACTTGGAAACTAAGGAAGGAAAAGCGTGAGACAAATTCCACCATAATTTACCACAGCCTATGTTGAAAACGGCCGAGAAATCACTCACCAACTCGTAAACAGAACCAGTAGCGATCATCTCCTGGTTGCCGGGAATCGGGTGCGTTAAGATCAACGAACTTGGGCGCTTCTATGTGCTCATAGAACTCGTCTCCGTTTCGTTCCTCGCCATTGATAGTTAAAGAGTGTGGGTCCTCCATTCTCTTCATACACACACAGAAACAGAGACAGATACAGGAACAGAGAGAAGGAGCGTTGAGTGGAAGTGGCACTTCGCTTATTGCTCGTTGGCTGGAAATGGCGAGAAGTACGAGAAGATTTAAAAGACGAAACTGTGTTCTTTACTTATTTGAAAGTAGCCGTTGGAAAAAATGTTTTGTTTTAATTCAGACAACATGGTCATACTAACGGCTTTTCTAAGGGTGTTTCCGTAAATTCCGAAAATGAAAACTAATATTCCATGTCCAATTATTCTCAATGCACTCGAAAAATCATGACAATTGAAAACTTAAAGTTAGTTTTTAGTTTCGGTGTTGTTTCTCTAAAACAAAAATAAAAGTTTATTTAGTTGTTAATATTAATATAATTTCATTTTATTATGATAATAGTAAAATATTAAATAAAATTATAAATAAATTAATTTTATGAATTAATTATGTAACTAATTCTATTTTAATGTATCATATGATATTTACTAATAATTCATTACATTTTATTAAAGATAAATAAATAAATAATAATGTTTTTGAAAATTTTATTTATAAAATAATATTTATTTTTAAAATTAATATAAATGTTTCGAATTAAATATTTTTTTAAAAAATATTTAATATATAATGTTTTGAAAGTTTGAAAATTATGTTTTTAAGATATTCTAAATTTAGGTTCTATTTATTATATAATTCTCAAAATGTTATTATAACAAAAAATAAAAATAGAAAACTAAAACTCAATTTTTATGTTGAAAATAGAAAGAAACCAAAATGAAAAATCGGAATAAAAATACTAATAAATTTTTTAATGAATTTGAGAAATATAATATAACTTTTCGTGTATTACCAAATGGTGTATGTCAATTCATATCTTCTGCAAATTCAAATGATAAAGAGGAATCAATTAGAGGAAGGTAGTAGCTTTTCATATGTCTATTTCAGTGCAAAGGCGTGACTGAGCAAAGGTTGTGAGTGTTAAGTGACCATTTCACCACAATAGCTTAAGTTGTTGTGTGAGGCTAACTTAATTGGTTGTATATATTCACTAACACACTCCCTCAAGTGAAAGCCCTTTGGGCTTGAAACTTGCACATGGTCACTCTACCTTGTGATGAATAATAGGTGGGTGATAGGATTTGAACTCACGACCACTTGGTCATAAAGGCTCTGATACCATGATAAGTGACCATTTCACCACAATAGCATATTGAATTTTTAAATATGGGCAGAGTGTAGAGTCCACTAATAAGAATTGGGCTTGGGTCAACTATTGTCCAAATAACTAGAATTAGTTGTTTGGATAGTTGACCCTTAGCACTTATAAACCCTTTAACATTTTCATGTATAGGCAATATGGGACACTCTAACACTTTCCCTCAAGTGCAACTGGGGCTAGACATCCAGTTGTCACTTGAAATATACGCAGTGGTAACCGAATCGGGCCGTTGGGACTAGACATCCAGACGGACAACCGAGAAATTAATAATCTGGACCAAACTTGCTCTGATACCATATTAAGTGACCATTTCACCACAGTAGCTTAAGCTGTTTTGTGAGGCCAACTTAATTGGTTTTATATATTCACTAACAGGGAGGCTTTAAGAATAAAGGTTTCTTTGTCATTTGAATTATATTGCTCTGCACATCTACAGAGGAAGATGCTTGTTTTCTCAATAGATTGTCTTTCATTTCTCTAGATGTAGTAACTAGTGATGAACAGTCTAGAGTATTGAAATAATTAGGCAAAAGAGGTATAAGGTTCCTAATACTTACTAAGGGCCTAGCATATCTAATCAAGTGGCCAAGACGATTATCCGTTAAGTAAGATATGTGAATTAAAAGGCATGTGGATTCTGTAAGATCCCAGATCACCCGCTTATAGATATTGTCTGCTTTGGGCCTTGGCCCAGCCAAGCCTTCAGGGTTTTGTTTTTCCCAAGGCCTTCCCAAGAGGCCACCTATCATAAAACTACTCTCACCCAAGCACATTTAACCTCAGAGTTTTGATGGGATCCGGTATATTAGGTTAATGAAAAACGCATCTGTAAGGGAGAGGTATTCATACCCTTATAAGACGTTCTTCATTCCCCTCTCTAACTGATGTGGGATCTCACAGATTCTTTAGTTGATTCTCTGTAACAACAATGCAAGAGAGAATACGAAGGAGTGTTATCCATCAAACCAAAGCTAACTTCCCCTTTTCATTACATATTCAATGTTTGAAGAAGGTTACACAATTTACAACATCTTAATATAGAAAAACCTTTTGTAGTAAAGTGATGGTCATCAATGATCATCACTCTCCATATATAACTAAAGAATATTTGAAAAAATGAGTTATTATTTATGTTTTTTAGAGTTATTTAATAGCCAAAATTGTAATTAATATGATTAAGGATAAATATGTCAAAGAACTTAAAAAGAATTTATTAATCTCTTGCACCGAAGTTTATTTATTCCTAGTGCCTGTCATGTTTTGTTGTTATGTTCATCATTTTCTTTAAACTTGCCATTGTGAACTTCTTTATTTGATCTGTAAAACAACTTTGCAAGACCATTTTTATTTCATTTTTTTATTATCATATGAGATATACTACTATATTTATGTTATTAACCAATAAAGCATAAAAGTCTAGTAGTAAGTAACCATTTTCACTTACCATAATATTTCCTTTTTCTTTCTAGAGCATTGTGCTTGGCCTAAGGTGAGGTTTAAGTTTTTATGTCATAATTAGCTATTATAACTATTTACATTGTTTGTAATCATATTGGCATTTAAAATTTGAAACTTTGAGAGTTGTAGAGTCATAAGTGGTAATGTTGGTATGAGATATAAGATGAAGAGTTCTAGAGGTTTGGTGGTATTTATTAGTAAGTTGTAAATCAAAATGTGGTGTTGACATTATTTCCAACTTGGTTGTTATTTGTTTTAAGTGAAAGTTACCGAAGTGAGGAGGGAAGAAGAGTCTAAAAAGGAGAACAAGGAAAAAGATCCATCATTCAAGTATAATAATATCCCAATATGACACATGTCTAATTAGTGTGAAAAATTTTATGATATGTGTAGTTTTTTTAGTTATAATATAGTGGTATATGTTGTATAAATGAGTTATTATTACTGTTGTTTTAGAATTAATTGACATCCAAAATTAAAATTATAATTAAGGATAACCATGTCAAAGAACTTAAAAGAATTTATTAACCTGTTTTACTGAAAATTTATTTGTTCCTGCTATCCGTCATGTTATGTTGTTATGTTCATATTTTCTTTAAATTTGCCATTGTGAACCTCTATATTTAATATGTAAAACAACTTAACAAGTTTTTGTGTTTTATTTTTCATTGTCGTATGTGATCTACTATTGTATTTATATTATTAACCAAGTAAGGATACAATGGTCGTAGCAAGTAATCATTTTAGTATTTCTATTTTCTTGCCTAGAGTATTGTGCTTAGCCTAAGGTGAGGTTTTAAGTTTTTATATCATAATTAGCTATTATAACTATTGGTCCAATGTCCAAATATCTACATTATTTGTAATCATTTGGATATTTGATGTTTGAAACATTGAGAGTTGTAAACATACATACATGCACACACACACACATATGTACGTATATATATATATATATATGTATATATATGTATAATGTAGAGTTCTAGAGAATTTGTTGGTATTTATTAGTAATATACATATAGTATGAGATATGAGATGTAGAGTTCTAGAGGATTTGTTGGTATTTATTAGTAATTTATAAATCAAAATTTGGTATTTATTTTGAGTGAAAGTTGCCAAAGTGAGGAGGCAAGAAAAATCTAAAACGAAGAACAAAAAAGAAGATCCATTCCTCGTGTGCAAGAGCTAATGTCCTAATATGACACCCATCTAATTAATGTGAAATGTTATATGATACGTGTAGTTATATGTATTATAGTGGTATGTGTTATATAATTCAATGGTATACTTTATATAATATAGTGGTAGTTTTTTAAAATAATAATTATGATAGTTTTATTATAATGCACTTGTGTAGTGGAGATAAGTAATGACTTGGAGAACAAGAAGAGTTCTTTAGAAGTGAAACCTCACATAGTTGAATGAAGAATAATAAGATAGAAGTGGAAATGAGAACAAAGTTTGAAAGTTATGAAGTAATATTTTATTTTTACTAAAAGCATGCTAGGTGTCACGGGTTTGTAGTTGTTATAAGGGGATAAATACAAGACAATAATGAAGATTGTAAGAGCATAATAGTTATATTCTCAAGGTTGTATATACAAATCATAATAATTAAATATAACGAAACGAAAATCAAGTGGAATAATTAGGTCCAATTTTCTTATATGTTGTCAGTTGGATGAAGGCATTTATACCAAAACCAAGTCTCAAGATATGTATAACTATGAATTCATTCCAAGTAATTTATAAGTCAACATCAATTTGTAGATAACCAAGCAAGAAATATTAGAAATGAATGATTATTGTGTGATTAAACAATACATAAATACAAAGTTTATTATTGTTGTTGTGAGTGACTATGAAATTATGATATGGTTATGAAAGGATTGTCTTAATCATATAAACATATTTATACAATAGAGGTTGGGAGAAGGAGACGTGGAAGTAGTATATGAGATGTTCATCATAATGAAAGAAAAGGTTATTAGATTTTTCTATGAATTAACTATAATAAGATAGGAAAACTAGGGAATATTTTTTGGATAAATACAAGAAGCTATGCAGTTTATGTTGAGTTTGGTGATTTGTTCATGCTTAATACTACTTATCTCATAAATAAATATCAAATGTCATTTTCTTCATTTGTTAATGTAAATCATCATTAATAGTCTATACTGCTTGATTATGCTGTATTAGTATGAGATGACTAATAGTTTTATTGGTTTTTTATAATTGGTTGAGACGTATGAATAGAAAGTTACCTATACTATAATTACATATAAGAGGAAGAGTATCTGTAATAATATTGTAAGATATAAACTATGTTTTTAGCATATATTTAAGAAATTACCCGAGAACTTTGGTACTAATAAGAGATACAAAAAGTTAAAAGATATATTTATGGATGTTATCTATGATGCCACCAAAAACAAATTATAATTAATGACAAAATGGAATAAAAATATTGTGGAGTTTCAGTTGGGAAATAATTCATTGTTAAGTCTCTGATTGATGGCTATATGAGGTAAACTCTATTGCAAGTTAGGGTTACGTTTTTAGCAAGAATATCAATTACATAAAGAAGTGAGGGTATAAATACTTACTTTGATAGATATATGCATGTCTGTAGTATATTAAGATAATTTTTGAGTAATACAAGAAAGTAATCAAGAAAAAGATTGAGCATGAGATGAATTTTTATTACTTATATATAGGGACTAGGGAATCTTTAGTTACAAAATTTACTACTGAGAATGAATATTAGTAAGTATACACCAATACATGTTTCGTATTATATAAGATGAACTTATGTGTGTGATGCATTGTTAGGTGACCAAAACTTGGATTGAAGGAAATAACAAGTTGTGTTAGGTACAGGAGAAAGGAAATGTAATATTTTCGGGTGATACAGAATTATACTAAGTGACTCACCTACATGAGTAAATTGTAGTTGCATGTTGTTTGAATTTAGAAAAATGATATCTTGACACATATTTAAATTTTTTGAAAGGATTAAGATTGAAAGTATTTCAAAATATCTTTTTGTTATAAAGTGACAGAAGGATATGGTTATGTTGGGTATGAAGATAAAGGTTGGTAACCTTCATGAAGATAATAACATTAATATTAGTAGGATAAGGAAATTGAAATAAACCTTCTATAAGACCCTTAATTACATAATAGATAGTGAATCAAAATTTAAGTAGTTATATACTACGTAGAAAAGGAAAGTAAAAAATTGACAAGTGCCACTATAATTGAGCAAAAGGATGTTGATGACCATTGTAGCATATTGAATCCCTTCTAAGAAATGTTAGGTTGAATGAATCAATTTGGTCTTCAAGTGAGTTTTGAATCGCTCGAAGTCCAATCATGTTTAGATTGAGCGACATTAGCGAAGCCTAATCAAGTTTTGAGCTAGAGTCTAATCACTCATAAAAGGTTTCATTTGCATCCAAGTAACCTCAAGTCTGGTTTGGCCCAACTTGTCACTAACTCATATTTAGGTTATAGTACACGACCTAAAGTATGAAAATATTTATACTTGTTTTTCTCTCTGTATCAAGTTTAGGAAAAGAGGAGAGGGAAAGATGTCAAAGAGAGGAATAGGCAAATATTAGAGGAAGACGTCTACAAAGAAAGACTAGGAAATAAAGAAAGTGGTCTAGAAGAAAGAAAGCTTAGTTTGCTACAACTTTCTGTAAATGAAATCAACAGCCAATATATAAGCAAAAGGGAAAGAGGAAAAAAAAAAAGCTAAAGAAATAGAACTTTTGAAAGGTAAGAAATAAAAGAGAAAAGAGCAAGTAAAAAGAAATCATAAGAAGAGTAGAGAAAAGGGAGAGTCTTTCTTTCATGATTGTCAACAACTCAACCCTATGCTTAATGGTCCTCGTATGCCTAACTCTTTTCAACCCACGTCTGGAAGGAAATTGTAGCAGTCCGTTTACAGTAGATGTCTTTCAAGCATTCTCTTTAAAGACAAAGATTGTGGCATGTGCAACTTCTGTTGTTTTGTACAGGGCTTAAGCATAATAAGTGGGTAAAAGAAAAAAGAAAACAAAGGTTTTGTAGGAGAACACCATTATATTATTGAATAGAAATTTATCAATTTATAGTCTTTTTTTAGATAAAATTTAAAAACAGATAACATCTAGTCTAAATCAGCATAAAATAAAATCTAGTTTATTTAATAGCAATCAAATCAATATCTCTAATATGATTCCTAAAATTAAGAATCTGCAATCCTAAGGGATTTTTCAACAAACTCCTCCTTGCCTTAGGAGTTGCAGAGCTTTAATGTCAAAGTAATTCATCCTCTTGATGTACTGCTTTTGCCTCTTCCTTTTGTGATTTTTTTTGCAATGTCGGCATAGTGGATATAAATCATCATTGTTTCTGTTGTTGTTGTCGATCTTGTTGAAATTCTTGTTTTTGTCTCCTCTTGGATTTTTTTTCTTTTCTTTGTGCATCTTGATTTGAGTCATCGTAGAATTTGTTGGCAATGTCCGGAACATTGTAGTCTTCATCTACTGCTTCCCAAACATCCATAGCATCAAGATGAGCTTTCATTCGAACAGCCCAAACTTGATAGTTTTCACCATCAAAAATTGGTGGTGCGCCTTGAGACAGTTGTGATTCAATCTCCATTGCTTGAAGATAGTTGTAATTCTTGTTGTAATTCTGGGTTGTAAATCAGATTTGTGTTTTGGTTTCGCTCATCTCACAGGTCCCTCAAGAAAAAAGCTTTGATACCATGTTATTTTTATAGAGCCGAAGCATAATAAGTGAAAGAGAAGAGAAAGTAAAGGTTTTGTTGTAGAACACCGTTATATTATTGAATAGATACTTATCAATTTATATAGTCTTTCTCTAACTAAATTTAAAAATAGATAATATCTAATCTAAATCAGCATAAAATAAAATCTAATTTATTTGATAACAATCAAATCAATATCTCTAAACTGATTCATAAAATCAAGAATCTACAATCCTAAGGAATTTTCCAACAAAAACGAATCTTTAGCCAGAAATTTGATTGTTCCAGCTTGACATGGCCAGTACTTCGAAAAGATTTATGGACAAGCTTATGTACCGAAGTTGGGTTGCATATTGGGAATATACCTACATCATTTGTGGATCCTCTTGCTCTTATGCTCCATTTTGTATCTACCCATGTTTTGTTTGAGACTGTAATGTTGAAGCTAAATGGACAGCCTACAGAAGTAATGGAGCAGACAGATTTGTTTTGGTGACAATGTGACCGATAGAATTTCACTTCCATTCCCGTTTTGAGTTCACATTTCATAGGTTCTCATAGAACCACTAGAGAGTGGTTGCCTTGGTCTATAGAGGTGCTCCTGCGGTCCATGTGGTTATGAGTTAGTTTTCTGTTTCCAAGTTTAGAGTTGGGGTTGCTGGGGCAACAATTACTCTTGATTTCTTACGGGCGGATATCGTACTTTGGAATGTTTGGATAGTACTACTTTTGTGGTGCATGTGATTTGATTTTACAGCCCAGTCTCTTTATTCTTATCATTAATAATATAAATCAAATTAAATTAAATTATTTAATTAGTTAGTATTATTAAAATAATAACTTTTTAACCACTTTAAATTTTAATATGATAATCACTCTAAACTTTAAATTTGTGTGTGAGCTACACTTAAGAGATAAATATTTTAACCAACAACGAAGCTTATTAACGAAGATCAGTAAAGATAATTACTAGGCTGAATTTTAGATTGTTCTATATCTTTTTGGACTGCACTTTCTTTCTCACGTTGTTTTCTCTGGTTGTAAGACTTGTACATTAAACTGTCCTCTTTCAGCCTTCAATAATATGAGATTAAATCTTCCTCTTTCTTTTTCCTTCTTGAAAAAAATCTCAAATACACTCTTCTAAAGCAAAGAAAATCAAAACCCTAGGTTGTTCTTCTTCTTCTCTTCTATTCACTCTCAATCGAAGCTCTCTCCCTTTCTTTTCTTCAAATTATGTTGTCTTCTTTCAAAACAAGACAAGTTAATGCTTTTCTTTCTTTCTTTTTAATGAAGATAAAAAGACCAAATTACCCCTCCTTGTAAGCTTTATTCCTTTTAACCTTAAGTGATCTTCCCATCTTGCCGTTATACATTTTTACTCTTTCATTTTAACTAACACCATACCATAAGCTAACTTAATCTTAATTTCTCCATTTAATGCCATCAATCTAAGCAATAAAATCCTCCAACCATTGATATTCTAATTAAACTCTAACCAAAAGCAATTTATCAATCAAAACCTCAAAAAATTTGAAAACATGCTTATTCAATAAGAAAAGAATTTGGGGGCCAACACATAAGATATAAATTGGTGACATGCCAAAATATAAGCGTAAACGAAAATGCCTCTTATTTCAATGAGTGTTATTATAAAGGATATTTTGATTATGTAAAGTGTGACAGAAATTGAAATTATTGAAATGTTATGAATAGTTGAAACTGATGGTATTGAGGTGTTGACAATGGCTAAAGAAGCATTGATGATGATAGCAGTTGATTGATAAAGATTGCAACAACAGTATAGATGATAGTAGCCGGAAATCTTCTTTCAAAGAAGAATTTCATTGAATTAAGTTAAGCAGATCAAATAGTTTATATTAAGAATGATCAATGAAAGAACAAATCTGAAATGAATATGAAATGAGTCAAAAGTGAATATTTGAGTCATATCCCTAGTCGAGACTCAAGCGTAAGAGGTAGGGTACGCTACTGAAAATGTATGTATTTTGCTTGATGTAAAGTATCCAACTACGTGAGTGAATTTTTAGAAATTGAGGTAACATTATTGCTAATATGAGGAGTATATAGGTTCACATTATATTCTGTGTAAATATGTTCGGGAAATACAAATTTGACATGAAGAATGTGTTACAAACGTAGGAGATATAAATTAAATTTTGATGAATGTGTCAACAAAGCAAGAAGTTAAGTTTGCAAATAAGTTAAAATGTGTGGAGAAACTAGTATGAATGAGCAAATATTAGAATAAGTCAATGTGATATCAAAGGAAATCAAATGAATTGAGAAAATCGTTCAAGGAAGGAAGTTGATTGGAAAATTAAAAATAACTTGAGAAATGAGGAATAAGATACTTAAAGAATGACGAGAACCAATCACGGGCATAAGGAGTTTTTGGTTATATCTGTTGGAGTTAACAATTCCCCGACAGTACTATAGTATTGAAGATTAAAGCAATCCAAGCAAAGTTTGATGATATATTAAATGTATTCGAAAAGTTGAGAAGAGCAGTTTGAATACTTGAGGAAAAATGTGTAAATCGTATGAATAATGAAAGTAAAGAGAATTTTGAGGAACTATTACAACGATATTAATTATATCGTCTAGATTTGGAGACTTTATAATATACAATGATGTTGTAAAAGAGATTAGGATAAAATCTAATGCAGTATGATAAAGTGATTTCGTATGCATGGAGACAATTAAGCCTCATAAGATGATTATTTGATGTATGAATTAGAACTTGTTGGAATGGTGATCATTTTGAAAGTTTGGAGACATTATAAGTACAGAAATATTTTGAAATATACAGATCATCTGATTTGAGGTAAATATTGAGTTGAAAGAATGGAATACGAGACTGAGACAATAGATAGAGTTATTTGAAGGATTACGATTGTGTAAATGAGCACTATACTGGTAAAGCTAGTGTTGAAATCAAATGCATTAAATAGAAAATCCCAATAGCAGTGAAGCATGAATTTAGGTATTGAGGTTATTAAATCTAGTTCAATAAAAAAGTGTAGAATGTGGAGTTGAATTTTGAGATAAATCAAAGTACTAATTGCTATGGAATTGAAGATCAGTTTCACATGAAAGGATTGACAAAGCCCAAATTGAGGATTCATAAATTGAGAATCTTATTAAAGAATTGAAAATGGATCTGAATTCCGAGTTTGAATTGGAAATGTTGCTTTGTGATCGAAATGAGAGGTATGTATACCAGATAAAGATGATTGAGCAAATAATTACTAGAGAAAGCACGAAAAACAACTTAAGCTATACATCCTAGTAAGAATACATCGAGATAGCGTTTGGTGGCTAAGGAGGTAGAAGCAAATGACCACACTTATGAGTTGTCAACAATCTTGATTGTTGTAGAGATGCTTAAAGCTTATATTTTTGGAGTTCATAGGAATATGAGATCAATGTATGGCTTTGATTGACTTTAAACATAACAATCATTATCGCAATGACATCAGTAAAATATTGTATGGAGCGTTATACGACAAAAAGAGTCATTCACCTCTTTATTTGGATGAATAGGGCCAAAGATGGTTGAAGACCATAATTGATTAGAGATGTTATTGATAAGTGAAATTGATCTGTATTGGGAATTAAGTGACTCAAGAACAATGAATGAATTATGTGTAGGAAAATCCCGGGACGAACATCATATGTTCAGGCAGCGGAAAACAAAAATTTTTTGTTCCCGGGACTTTCCCG
>JAOSBP010000205.1:30182996-30194099 GCA_027563825.1 Erythroxylum mucronatum
AAACAGATAACATCTAATCTAAATCAGCATAAAATAAAATCTAATTTATTTGATAGCAATCAAATCAATATCTCTAATATGATTCCTACAATCAAGAATCTGCAATTTCCAACAACTTCTCATCTTTTGAGTGGGAATAGCAGAACCTTACACCCATGTCAAAGACATTCCTTTCAAACTTACAAAGAACTTGCTTCAACGTTGATTATTATTGCACTATTGTGATACAATTTCAATTGATTAAGATATGAAATTAGCCACCGATTACTAGTGAACTTATACCCTCCATACAAAACTCCATGAGGGCTTCGATGCTAAACGTTGCAGGGTGATCGCATCAACATTTTAGTTTTATAAAATTATGTTATTATCAAAAACGAAGATCCCATAAATAATCATTAAACATTTTCTTTCTCATCTAGATTTCTTCTTTTTTTCTTTTTATAACCATTTGACGCACAGAAGTTAGAACTTGGCATTGAAAGGTATCAGAGCTCAATTATAACCCTGCGGATTGAATTAAAGAGTTCCTATTTCATAGTTAGTGAAGGAGCAATATACGATAAACGTGAGCAAGAACTAAGATGAATGGATGAGTTATCGAGGATCAAATAAGAGAGATGCAAAATATAAGAAACTCGTGTGAAACTTTAGGTAGCACAGAAGAATCAAACCCAAGAGATGAATGAGATGTTGGTTTAATCAATTAGTTGTTGTAGTTTAATGACATAGTTATTTAAATACATTTTTATCTTATATATATTAAGATATGCATAGTAAAATTCACGAGGTAAACATACATTAAATTTCTTCGTTGCAAAATATTAAAAGATAGAGATATTTAAAAAAGTATGAGTGTTTGTTATAAAACAAGTTCACTAAATTAATCTCATATGAAAATTTTATTTGAGACGTTACTTGTGTGTTTATGGAAATTCTAATTGTGATAAATGTATAAGTAATTATTTGAGTTAAGATAGGTAAGAACTTTTGTATTTTAATACTACTTATTTCCTATTCTAGTTAAGAATAGTTCAACCGTGATTATTGGATATAGTGTAAATTATATGTAAGTTGAAAAATCAATATAAAATTTATCTCCTTAAGGTAATTAAAAAGAATGCTATGTTGTTTTCGATTATTATTGAGATAAGAAATCTTTGACTAATTAGGTGACCTTTTTGGCATGGACCTGGTGAGACATGGATACTCACTTGATAATTCTTATTTGATGTTCACATAAATGAAAGGCTAAGATGCAATGGGACAGGGTTGGTACTAGGTTATTGGAAAGGCTAAGATGCTATGAGACAGAGTTGATACTATGTTGTTGGGCATAAATGAAAGGCTAAGATGCAATGGGACAGGGTTGGTACTGAGTTGTTGGGCCAAAAGATCAGCCCCCCTCGTTTAGACATATTTGTTATGAACAATCACAGATTCATAGTATTGGCTTGAGATCGTCTGTACCGCCTACCCTGTGCTATCTCTGTGTCCTATTGTATCTTAGCCTTTTATTTATGTGGCCACATAAATGAAAGGCTAAGATGCAATGGGACAGGATTGATACTGGGTTGTTGGGCCAGAGGATCAGCCCCTTAGTTTAGACATATTTGTTATGAACAATCACAGATTAGATTCACAGTATTAGCTTGAGATTGGTAAAATCTTTGTAACTACTTTTTGATAAATGAGAATATCAAAAGTTGCGATCTTTCTCTTAAAACTAGAATGCTTCTCTTTTTTCTTCTTCTAGTTGTTTGACACATACTAGACAACTGATTAGAGATGTCTACTCGTGAAGAGGAGTTGATAGTCATGCCAAGTTGAAATTGAATTAGAGTTGGGCTTTGAGGAGGCTTCAAAATCGATCAAATTTTAAATCGGATTTAACCTACTCTTAAAAGGACTTCAGATCAAACTTGGACAACGTACAACCCAGCTCATCACCATTCCTAATTGACATATTAAGATGCATGCGTCCCCTGGAAAAACTAACCGTTGCAAACTCACTACTGCTACTTTGTCTGAATTCCACAAATCCACCAAGAACAAGTTTTCAACCAGAAACAAATAGATGGCAACCGCTTGCCTGAATTCCATTAAGATCAATCCACCAAGAACAAGTTTTGAACCATAAACAAATAGATGACTGGGGAAGGCTAAATTTCAGGTCAACTGATTTACTCGAGTTCCCAAGCATCATCAATGTGGCATATCATATTCTGCAGGTGTCCCCTTGAAATATGAGCTCTGGCAAACCTGTTCTCCAAAAAATGATCTGTTGCAAACTTGTACCGCTATTTTGTCTGCATTCCATTAAGATACAATCCACCGAAGACAAGTTTTTGAACCAGAGAAATAAAAAGTCGACTAGAGATGACTACAATTATCTCCAGGTCAATTGATTTACTTATAAAGCTGCCTGAACCTTCTACATGCTTCCAAAATGTTGTCTCTGTGACCAAAGGCACTGACCCTAATGAAACCTTCACCACCAGGTCCAAAACCACTGCCAGGCGTGGTGACAACGTGGGTTTTTTCAAGAATCTCGCTGAACACATCCCACGAGCTCTGGCCAGGAAAATGAACCCAAACATATGGTCCATTTTTCCCTCCATATACTTTAAATCCAAGGGCATTAAAGGTATCCACTATTATATTAGTATTTTCCTTGTAAAATCCAACCACTTCATGCATGGCCTGCAAGGAGATTGATCAATCAGTACTCCGTTTTGGTATCAGCAACAAAATCTGCAGAATATATTTAGAAGACAAAAGTAACCTTCAGGCCCTCTGGAGAGAGGCAAGCCAAACCACCAGCTTGTGAAATGTTGGATGCACCATTAAAGCATGTACTGACAATGCGGTTGAAGTCCCTGGCGACAGGGAAGCCATCTGAAAAGAGAAGCTGCTTAGGAATCACAGTCCAACCTAGTCGAACTCCAGTGAACCCAGCATACTTGCTAAATGAAGATGTCTCAATTGCAACCTGCAATAATAACCAACCTAGAACCTCATTTATGCTAGTAGAATCAAAGAAATCAAATGTATCATCTCATGATCAAGGGAGTGATATGAATTACAACAAACACAATCAAGCCAGTTTTTTAAGGGAAAGTGGACTATCAACAAAAATGACCTCTTTAGCACCAGGAATTTCAAATATGGACCGTGGGTTATCATCGGACATGTAAAATGCATAGGCTGAATCATAGATGATAATTGAACCATTGTCCTTGGCAAATTTCACTAGTTGAATCAGTTGATCCCTTGTTGCAGCAGCACCAGTAGGATTGTTCGGTGAACAAAAGAATATGATATCTGTTTGAGAGACAGTGGATAAATCTGGAAAGAAACCATTATCTGGTGTACACCTCATGTACTCAATCTTAGCATACTTTTCAACATCCTTTTGGAACTGCCCAGTTTGGCCCATAATGACACTTGAGTCAACATAAGCCTGCCAAAATGTTAAGACAGTTATTGAACATCAGAAACTAAACATGAAGAGTTGTTGCCAGGTATTCAAGTCTCATCTTCTTTTCTCGGAGTATATGAAGTTTTAAATAACCAAGTAGATTAGCCCAATAATCATGTACCACTATGAGAGAGTGTATGCAAGCTCCTAGCGTCTGGAAGCACAATAATTTAGAAGATTTGCTCGGCAACATAGATTTTTACAACAAAATGCACCAGATCTAACCATTAACTTGGGATTAAATCAATCAATCAAAATGCCAAAGCTGCGAGGAAGTCCATTTGGTTTGCATATGAATGACAAGAAAGAATCAACTATAAACATCATAATTCAACTACCCAATTGCTATCCACATTCACATGCTGTCAATGTATATCATTACAAGCTAAAATAAGAGAGATGAAATAATGCAAACGACTGAAGAAACAATTCCTAACATGCCTTAATTTAAAGTCTTAAGTGCATCCAACAGTCATGGAATTCTGGTGGTTGCTTCCTGATTTACTTGTGAACAATAATTACAAGCTTGATCAGATCAGATCAGTTCACACAATTTAATCCCCAGCGTAGGCTCCTAGTTCTTATAAGCAAGTAATAATCACCAACAGTCAGCCAAAGGTAGGTCCTAAGGCAACTGAAGTGCTGCTTCCAGTCATTTTGCATAAAGTGGCTGCTTAGCCTTGACTCTGAAGCTTAATAGCCGCAAACGCAAGATTTCCCTTTATATCGGATCCCTTAAAATTTGAAGTGTATCAAGATTCCCTTTCGTAGGACAATGGGTCTCAGACAACACAACATAACCATCACTGAGACTGGGCATGAGAAAGTTCACAATATGTTACAAACTTTTGTGCCATTTCGAAATAACATTACCGGGTATGAGGGATCTTGCACTGCCATAGTAACTTCAGACCCAAACATAACCTGCCAAATGAAATTTTAAAAAAAAAAGAAATGATAGTGTCACAAAGACAGATAACTAGTAAGGAAACCGAGAGAGAGAGAGAGGATAAACAGGGATGAAAAGATAAAGTAGTCAACATGCGATCAAACCTGGAGACGAGATATATCACACTTTGCACCATCAGAGACAAATATATCATCTTCCTCAATGCCGAGACCATCATAAAATGTTGAAGCAATTGCAGATCTTAATGGCTGCAAGGTTAGCAAATGACTAAAATGTCAGGAAGCTGAACATTAATATCCTGCAAATGATGCCCTTGCACCTTAAGGATTCTAACCCTGGCCCTAAGTAATGAACCTGCCAACGTCCAGAATAGTATTCCAGATATTCCACAAAAAAGTTACCATATCGGTTAAGTGATAGATCTCTACTTTGCAAAAATATAAATGCAAACAAATTTATCCAGGCACTATAAAAGCACCTAATGTCTAGCCCTAAGGATATGCAGTAATAAATTTAACCAATTATCCCAGATAGTGATGCTTCCCAGCTACATTTTGCGTAAATTGCACCACTTACCTTTTCACCTTGCTCAGCTCCATAACCACTGTATTTCTCAAAAGTTGATAATTCTCGTGATCTCTGCCAAAAGGGGTGGAAAATATGAACAAACTCCCGAGATGATTAGCATAGACATTAATGTTGAGGACAAAATATCAGTAGAGCATGTGTTATGTGGCAGGTATAGAAAGTGTAAAGCAAGCATTTTCTAGGAAATAGATGTTCGTTAGATTCCTTTTCAAGGGATTAGCTATTGAATGAACTTGAATCTTTGCACACAAAGTTGAATTGTGCTAAGTTACAAAAGTAACTCTTAACTGACATATAATCTAGAATTTAACAAAACCAATAGTGTTAAACTTATGCACTGACCAAAAAAAAAAAACAGAGATAAAGGATGGTACCTCTGCCATTGCAGAAGTTATCACTTCCGGAATCGGCTCTGTAGTGTCACCAATTCCAAGGCTAATTACCCGTGCATCAGGATATTTCTGCAAGTGGGCATTCCTTCGCCGAGCAACCTATACGTGAATAATAAACAACTGATTGTAGGGAAGGGAAGGGCAGAAACAGGAGAAGAAAGGGGATATAATTTACAAAGAGAAAAAATCTGAAGAATATGATAACATGAGAAGAAGTCATATGTGAACAGTCACAATGCTTGCAGTCCAAAACATCAGCAAAGCTTTCATCTTTCAAGTTTTCATTTAACTACCGGAAATAACAACGATTGCCCGTTTACAGACCTCGGGAAACAAGTAACCAGCTTGAAGTTTGGCGATGTTTACATTCCGGGAAACCTTTGTCTTGAAAACTGTCAATGAATATAAAATAAAAGGTGAAAAATTGTATACATTAGTCAGAAATTTAAAAAAGAAAGAACAGAATATGGAAGGACAAGAACAAAAGCACACCGGTCTTCTCTTCTTGAGGTGCAGTAACACATCTACAAATTGCAAAATCTTTTGGTGGAAGAGAAACGTGCTGGTTTCTGCTTACAAAGGGAAAAGAACCCAAAAATCAATGGATGAACGACAACGAGGGCTCCCCTGATAGGTTTCGGAAAATCAAAAGAAAAAGTGAAAAATACTGACCTGGAGTTAAAGATTGGTGAGGACAGAAAAGCAGAAGAGGACGAGATTGGAGTGGAGAGCCAGTGGGATAGTGACATCTTCTTCTCAATGTATTAACTCAACAACACTGCAAAATGCAACTCCTACCAAGAACTGTGTCAACTTGAATATGTATGTAAAGGCAGCGATATGCAACAGCCGCACAACTGTTTTCAAAAGGCTTGGGCTTTGCAGCGGGCCTATCAAAAAACAGATACTCCAACCTTTTCTTGATGAAGTTAACCCAGCTTTTATAAGTTTGCTAATTAAGGAAAGACAAGACCAAGTCCCCACTGTAACATTTGTCCATGATATTTTTTTTTTTTCGCACCCAGGATATTCACCGACAGTAATAGTGACTAATCATTTCGCTGCGGGAACATCTCCAACATGGGAGGGCTAAATAATATAGAGAAGAGAGAGTAAGAGTTCAACAATTCTTTACAATTGAAATTTTCTATTTTTTATTAATCGGTGGTGCTATGAATTTCACTCAATCAAAATTTTTTAAAGTATGATGTTTTACGTGGACACCACGTCACAAATTAATTTTTTAAAAATAATAAATTACGAGAGTGATTGAATTAAATTAATTTATTCATTTATATAGTTATATATCATTATTTATATTAATATTTAATATACAATTTTTTAGTTAAATTTATTAAAATTAAAAAATTATATTAATTAATCTTTTATTGATTTAATTTGGTAATATATTAATAGGTCAGAATAAGTTCCAGCCACGAAAAGTCAAGATGGTTGGGAAAAAAATTATTGGAACTTATCCAAAACTTGTTGGCTATATATATTTGTGTTATATGTTAGATAAGTGACGTGTTTTGCATTGATCCAAACCTCATTTCATGTATTATTTATTGTGAGACATCAATAAATGTTCTCAACTAATATATGATTTGAATCCATATTATTTATTATCTAAAAATGCCATAAAAACTAATGTTCTAGTGCATGTTCGTTGGAATATCTCACAGAGTAAAGTTAGACTTCAACTAGCTCTCTTGTTTAGATTTGGTTGCATCCTTATTTATGAGTTTCTAGTAACTATCCTTGCACTTATACCACATCAAATTGAATTAACACCTATTATATGAAATGTTTCAAAGGAGTGCCTAGAAGGTGTTCAACATAATTAGTAGGTGAAGCAAACTTAAGCAGTTGATTAGAATTTCTTTAAGAACTTGGTTGAGGGACTAAGTTGTGACACAAGAGAATTAAAGGCACTTGACTAGCTTAAAACACGCTTTGACAATTAGTATTAGAGCCAAAACTCAAGGGAATCTAAGAGGTAAATAATGGGGAGAAACATAAAACAATTGAGACAAATAATGACTTAGTTGGAGCAAATTATTAGATCAATCTTAGAATAAGAAAGATTCATTATAGCTGCTTAGTTATATTACATGACTAAAGCATTGAAACACATCTAAAATTAATTAGAATACATTTCAGGAGAGACAAATAGGAGGGTGTCTATAATATAGGATGATTGGTACTTCTCTGAACTAATGTTTTTCAACAGAACAGAGGGGGATGGATTAGGTTAAAAGTGACATAATTGAAGCATTTTGATGGTGTTTGAGAAGCTATTACATTAGAAAAACTTCTTATGGGGCATGGGGTAATATTTTCATGCAGTAAGTATGCCAAAAATGGACAAAGTAATACTAGCTAGTATATTTTTAGTAGGTGATGTCAAGTTATAATGACGAGTAAGGATAAATGATGATTTAAATGCAAGACATCTAGGAATTAAAAGAGCAGTTCTTATCTTACAATGCCTCTTAAGTAGTAAGGGAATCCTTATAGAAGTTGCAATATGAAATAATAGTCTAAAATTATGTTAATGCATCCATCTCTTTAACAATGAATATTAGCAACATGTTAGAAAAAAAACAAGCTCTTCAATTTTCTATCATAACTCTAATATTGGACACAAATTGAATTGTGAAGGCAAGGTGTCCAAGGCCTACCTAGTGCCATTACTACCACAAATTGATTATTGGATTTACAACTAAGTAAGGATAAGCATAAAGTCTCTAACGGTAATAAAAATTGTAAGACTACTGAAAACATTTTATTGGGAAGAATAAGAAAGGTAAGAATGGTCAAATATCTTAAAATTCTATTCAATGAAAAATTATTTGTTTCATATACAACAGACTGCACTATGCAAGGGAATGTCTAAGGAAAATGAAGTCAAATGCTTTGTAAATCGAGGAAGAGGACAACAATGAAATAGCGATTGTCAATCTATTGGTGGTGGAAAGGTAGCTATGAGTGGAATTTCTAGGACCTTTAATGAATAAATACGATGGTTGCATATCAAAAGGAGTTGGGAGCGGGCTTATACACACTTCCTTTGATGGTGATGAGGGGCCGCAAATAGACTTGTATTTTTATTCATAATTGTTCCATTGGTGGCAAAATGGTTACTGTCTGATAGGATTTAAATAGGCAGTACGAGCTGCCACCATAAAACTTGGAAGAAGTTGCTTATATGAGTGTCATTTTGGTATGAATTTACCCAAAATATTTTGTTAGTCTTTTATCATGTGAAAGGTGATGAATTAACCAATTTTAGGAGCAAGTAGCCAAGGACAAATATGGTGAAAAAATTCGGCATAATTGTTGCTAATAAGGACATCATTCTTTTTTTTGGTGGGGGGATTTATGAGACCTCTTTTTGGTGTTTTGTAGACATATATATGATGTGATGTGTAATTTATATATGCTTTAACCACAAGTGTGCATTGTAGTTGTAGTTAACACTAATAAGTACAAGTTGATCTCACAAAGACTATAAATACTAGTAATAACCTCTTTTCTATTATATAACTGATGAATAAGATGATCATTTAATTTAAAACTAAATTAAAATAAAATTTAACATAATAATAAACCAGAATGCAAATAACAAAACGATTAAACAATATCAAATAGCTAGCACCTAGGTAACGATTCCCCTTAAGATCTCTTAAACATTAACCCTTAATCATGCAATCAATTATTGATCATCGAATCATAAAAATTCCTATCTTACATTGATATCTTTTTCTAGACTATTAATAACTAGTCATTGATTGATTAACTAAAACCTCTTTCTAGTTAAAACCCTAAGATTGCATTACTAGATGAAATTTCTCTATTATGTCTAACCCTAATTTAGAGGATTTATATCGACCTATCTCTAGGTTTGCATACAACTCTTTCCAATTATAGTAGATCTATTGATACAAAAGGATTTATCTTAATCATATGAAATCAAACATTGAACTAATATCTTAGTCAAAAACTTTTCTGCCAGCTGGAAATTCAAATTGCCTTTGCCTTTCTAGCAACTTTTTTATCCAAATTCATCTCCTATGTGTTGAAAATCATCTGAAAACAACTAAGGAAGCAAGTCTATTGTTTTTAAATAAAAATTTCAATACATTAAAGATATTTGTATCCAAAGTTAGCACAAAAATAATAAGACTACTTTTATGGAGCTTTACAAAGGACTAGGTGCATAAATACAATTAACTAAATAATATGTTTGTGTGCAAAAGCTAAAGTGCATCAAAGAGCAATTAAAGAAGCTCAATACTGAAAGATCCTTTAGTATAAGACAAAGAGTTTCAGTTGCTAACGAAAAACTTCATTACATTCAATATAGTCTTTCAGCTAATCCTAGTAATAATGATATTATCATTAAGGAAAAATATGTTGTAAAGGAATATTTGCAAACAATTTATGATCATCATTAGATAAAAGGCAAGGGTTAATTAACTGAAGGAAGGAGACAAGTGTACTAAATTCTTCTTCAACACTATTGTTGCCAAAAGGAATTATAACAGGATATACTTTATTCCAACATAGGATGAAAGGTTGATATTACTAGACAAGAGGATATTATGGAAAAAGGTTGTTAACTTCTTCAAACTCACTTATGATCAAACTCAATCTCAACTTCTACATGCATAAAGCTTAAGCCTTTGTGAAGTGCAGAATTAGTAATGCAAAAGCTAAGAATCTCATCAAACCATTAGAAGCTTCTGAGATTAAAAAAGTTATGTTTTAAATGAATGGCTAAAAGGCTTGGCCTCATATCAACAATATGACAATAGAGGTAGTTCATGAATATTTTTGCTAAAAGTGTTTTGCTAAAGGAGATAAACAAGGCCTTTTTTTTGTCTAGCTCCTAAGCCCCCAAACCCTTCCAATTTTGGAGAATTCAAACCATTAGCTTGCTCAAACTTTCTATACAAAATGATCTAAAAGATTATGGCAAACAGATTAAAATCAACCCTCAGCTCATTCCTATGTGATAATTAGGGAGCATTCTTGCAAGGAAGACATATTGGTGATAATATCCCTGTTGCATATAAACTCCTTAAGGGGTCCTTGAGGAAAAAATCTATACAAAATTGCTTCGTTAAGGCAGATTCCAATAAATCATTTGATTGTATAAACTAAGACTTTATGTAACATGTATTAAAGATAATAGGACTCCTTGAAGAATTCAGAAAATGGATCAAAGCTTGCATCTATTCTACCTAATTTAGTGTGATAGTTAGTGGAGTGACATTTGAGCTATTCAAAGGAGAGGGCTTAAGCAAGGAGATCCCTTATCTCTGTACATATTCATATTATGTACGGAGGCCTTGACTTAACCATGAATTAAAATGTTTCCAAAAAACCAAAGTTTAGATTTTATTCTAAATGTAGTAAAGTCTCCTTGATTAGTTTATATTTTATAGATGACCTTTTACTTTTTAGTAAGGCACATCCCAAACTTATTTTGGTACTAATTAAAACCTTGAAGTAATTTAATTAAATTATCTGGCTTAGATGCAAACTATAACAAAAACCATTTTGTAACCTTTGCAATTAGTAGAAACATGGGGTTTCTACGCTGCGTTTGGTTACCGTCTCTGGTAGGTGGAGACGGAACAGGACAGGACAGAACAGGACAGGACGGAACAGAAACTGGGGACAGAAAGCTGTTTGGTTGATGGTGGACAAAACAGAGAATCTTG
>JAOSBP010000205.1:30252355-30263389 GCA_027563825.1 Erythroxylum mucronatum
TTTAATTCAAATCAAAAATCATCTCATTTCGATAACTAGAGAAAGAGTTATGGCTAAAACACCGAAGCATGTTCAATATAACATTTTTCCAACTTTTAACTTCCAACCTTTCACATATATAATAGTTCTTCCTTCCAATAACAATTTGGGATCCAACAATTACAAATGGATGAGCTCAGACAAAGGAGACGCGAGGAACCTCAGGGCAGACGTACAGATGTACTTTAGCGGCAACCACCACCTCGTAGACATCCACCACGGTATGAGCCTGAGGAGGAGGAGGACTATGAAGCGTGCATGCCCAGGAGAGCTCGAAGAGGAGAACCCCTCAACAGGAGAGATGGAGACCTCAAATCTATTAAGATGCAGATTCCACCATTCAAGGGGAGGAATGATGCTGCGACGTACTTGGAGTGGAAAAGGAAGGTTGATTTGATCTTTGAGTGTCATAACTTCTCAGAGGAGAAGAAGGTAAAACTTGTTGCTGTTGAATTTACAGATTATGCATTAATATGATGGGATCAGCTTATGACCTCTAGGAGGAGGAATGGAGAGAGACCCGTCAATACTTGGGCAGCAATGAAGTCATGAATGAGGAAGAGATTTGTGCCTTCTTACCATTATAAGGAGATGCATCAAAAGCTCCAAAGACTCACACAAGGGTCTAAGTCAGTAGAGGACTAACACAAGGAGATGGAGATTGCTATGATCCGTGCTAATATAGTAGAGGACCCTGAGGCCACCATGGCAAGTTTCTTGAGTGGATTGAATAGGGAGATAGCGAATGTGGTGTAGTTACAGCATTATTTGGAGATTGAGGACATGATGAACATGGCCATGAAGGTAGAGAGACAATTTAAAGCTAGAGTGGCTGCAAGGAGTAAAGCAAGTTCTAGTTATTCATGGAACTCAAAATAGCCCAGGAAGGAGGAGAAGTATAAGGATAAGGGGGTGGACTTCAAGGAAGCACCTAAGAAATCAATTGGGGGATCTGAGCAAAAAGGTACTTCAAACACCCAAGCTACTTCTAGTAAACATTCATCTATAAAATGTTTTAAATATTTGCGTACTGGCCATATTGCTTCTTAATGCCCTAATAGAAAAGTGATGTATATGATAGATAATGGGGTTATTGATTCTGAGGATAGTGATGTTGATGATTTGCCATGTGATAGTGTTTGTGATGATGATGACGATGAATGTGTGGAAAGAGCTGTCACAGGAGAAGCACTTGTAGTTAAGAGAGTGTTAAGTGCTAGAGTTAGAGATGAGATTATGGATCAGAGGGAGAACCTATTCCATTCAAGGTGTTTAGTGGGTGGAAAGGTGTGTAACTTGATCATAGATGGAGGTAGTTGTACTAATGGGGCTAGTCGAACTATGGTGGAGAAATTGGGCTTACTATGTAGGAAATATCTGAAGCTATATATATAAGAACATCCTTATACTGTTAATATCTCATACTTTCCAAATTCATATGCAGTGATACCAGACAACTTATTTCTTGAATTATAACATCATTTAAGAACCTAAACTACGTCAAACACTTAATCAATTGATTCAAAATCAAACTAAGCTCATTTTAAGCCCTAATCAAGTCTAAAAGTAAATGTATATTGTTTCATCTATATATGTCTCAACCATAAATCAAAACGCAAACTCTCCTTTTTGCAAAGCATTTCCACAATTGTGGCTTCAAACCATACCATTCCCATGATCATGGGAAGGAACCATACAATTCCCATAATCATGAGATATGTGATTTGAGACCCACCTTGCTTTTTCTTCAAATTTTCTTTCAAACTCTAACTCCTTCATGATAGTTCTTTAACTATACCTCACTTATACTTCAAGGATACTTCAATTTCTCATCATTTCATCTCAAACTCCAAGCCAAAATCATTCAATTGACAATTCATAAACAATTTATCTCTTTTGGGCATCATCAATCAAATAAAAGATTTCATTTACTATCTTATACGTTACACCCTAGTTCTTTTCCATTCCAAGAACATTACATTATCATCTTTCGTTTGCATAAATTCATCTTTAGCATACCTCTAATTTAAACCTACTTCATTCTAAAAAAAGTCTATAGGGTTTCTATACATCAAAACAAAACTAATTCATTCATCATATTTCAAGGACATCTCATCATCATCCTTACATGCAATTCATCTCAATTCATCCCTAACCAATCTTTATGGATGTTATGCTCACATTCTTAATAAGGTAATCAAATACTTACTTGTTTGTCTCAAGATTTCCTCAATCAACAAGCTAAGCAAGTCTCCCAAGCATCAAACATACATTAAGAACAAGATGGGATTAAAGGGTTTCAATTTACAAGATTTTAGCAAAACTTTAAGGGTTTTAAGGATTGTGTAAAAGTGTCTTAGGTGGGAGGAAAGAAGAAGAAAACATTGAAGTAAATCACACGTAAGTATAGACTTTATATTTGATATATAAAATGTACAAGAAGGGGGGTTGAATTGTGTATTCTCTTTCGTAAATACAATCACCTTATATATTTTTGAAAAACTTGCTTTCTCAAAAACTATTGAGTGAAAATATCACGTTGTATTGCAATTAACTTCTAAGTACTTGTATAAAAACAATAAGAATAAAAGTTGAGAGTTTATAGTAGAAATTGACACAGCAATTTATCCTGGTTCACCCCAAACCGTGGGCTACGTCTAGTCCTCAGAATCCTTTCTGAGATTTGGCAAATCCTATAAAAGAGCCCCTGTGATATACTTGATTATTCATATTAGCCCTTGTGTTTTTAATTTGTTCACCTTAGCCCCTGTATTTTTTATTTTCATTCAAGATACCCCAATTAGCTATTTTCGGACAAATTTGCCATTGGAATCAATAGATTAAAAAAATGTATTTTAATAATCTAAGGACAAATTTGTCCAAAAATAGCTAATTGGGGTATCTTGAATGAGAATAAAAAACACAAGGACTAAGGTGAATAAATTAAAAACACAGGGGCTAAGATGAATAATCAAGTATATCACATGGACTGTTTTATGTGATTTTGCCAAATATTTTTCGTTGATAATTTTCACTTTTTTAAGAAAGTTGGCTCGCCTCGAATGTGTCAAGGTCCCGTATCTATGACTTTCGCAATCATTTCCTCTTACGAGAATCAAAAAATGAATAGCTTATCTACATTTATTAACATTGATTGAAGAACCCATTTCTTCCGATTCATATCAGCCCAATGTTGCACATTTGGGTATGCCAATCTTTTCTTGAGGAAGTATTCAACAAGTGAAGCTTGCCATTTAACTGCTCCCTACTGTAAAACATCTACTGGAGGGGTGATAGGGCCATCCTTGTTTCCAGCTATATACCATAGAGGTCTCTGGGTCCCCAATAACTTGGCTCCATGACTGCTTTCCTACATTCTGGGACGATGGGATAGTCTGCTGCGGCTGTTGGGAGAGGGGGAAAATCCTCATTCTCCGATGTCTGGTTGAGATGTGAGCTAGAAGAATCGGGTGTCATTTTATCAAACAGGTGAAGTGCAAAGGGGAGGGACGACCTTCCTAAAAAGGAAAAGCCTCGGTTGAGAAGAAAGAAAAAATGAGGTTGTAGTTACGGTGAAAAGAGGGGAGGATCAACAAATCACATATATGAGTAGCACAGATGCAAGTCAACTTTCTTCTCCCCCATAGGGACACATGCAACCTTTAAGCCAACAAAACTGGACAATTTTGGAGGGAGAGGTTAGAGATCTGAGTCTATTCGTTGAAGAGGGAAAGTCCAGCAAGTCCCCAATACCGTGGAGCAGTGACCCAAGAGAACCCAGGCGAGCGGCTGTGTGTGAGCTTCGTGCGTTCCTTGCGTTTCTCTAAAACTTGTCGATTAAAATGTGCACCATTTCAACAACCTCGAATTTGGACATGAGTTGTTTGGTCCAATTTAATCAAAAATTTAAATTCTTTTATATAAAACAAAATCATTTTTATTTTTAAAAATTAAAAAATAAATTTATTCAAATTCGATTAACTTTAAGCTCAAGTCTAAAATTTTAGGCCTGATCAAAGTTCGGAATAACCAATTATAACATAAAATTTCGGCAAATTACATAAAACAGTCCATGTGATATACTTGATAATTCATCTTAGCTCCTGTATTTTTAATTCGTTCACCTTAGTCTCTGTGTTTTTTATTCTCATTCAAGATATCCCAATTAGCTATTTTCAGACAAATTTGCCCTTAGATTATTGAAATACATGTTTTTTAATCTCTTGATTTCAAGGGTAAATTTGTCCGAAAATAACTAATTGGGGTATCTTGAATGAGAATAAAAAACACAGGGACTAAGGTGAACGAATTAAAAATACAAGGGCTAATATGAATAATCAAGTATATCACAGAGGCTCTTTTATAAGATTTGCCTAAAATTTCAGCACAAGTCCTTTTTTAGTTTTTATTTTATCTTAATTATTTAACTAACCATTACTAAAGCCAACGTTACCTGATAAGCTTAACCTACACATGACAATTAGGATATATTTGGTCTTAAATTTTATAATAGAATGAAATAGAATATTATTTCATTATTTAAAAGGAGGTTTTATAATATAATATAATATAATAAAATGAGGTGAAAAAGAATGGTTTCATATTATATCTCATTTCATCCTAAACAATAAAAACAAAGAACTTTTGATTTGAAAAGTTTAGGATGTAATATAAAATGATAAACAACTTTACAGTATATTACATTATAAACCCTTCATTTAAATAATATTTTTCTATATTATATTATGAACTATTTTATCTCCCTCAAATAATAATTTTCTAATATTATATTTATTTATATTCTATTACATTATAAATAAGTTAATTTCGTTATATTCTATTATATTCGATTAAAAACTTTAGCTTCGGCCAGATATATCCTTATCTATTAGGCATCCAGGACGAGGCCTATAAAACAAAACCTGCCAAGCTCCCAAAGTCTCAGGTACCGCCATGGCTACAAGAGACCGCCAACTCAAGAAAATCCCACGCTTTCCTTTACTCTCTCTCCTCTGCTTCATCTCCGTTTTCCTCCTTATTTCTCTCTCTAGAAGGCCCTCCCTCTCTAAGCAAACCCTTCACCTTAAACCCCAGTTCCAACCGCACCACCACTCGTCTCTGTTCTCTGACACCTGCGACTTCTCCGATGGATCATGGATCTACGAACCGGACCCGAGACGTGAGAGGTATGACAACACTTGCAGGGAGATATTTAAAGGCTGGAACTGTATAGCCAACAATAAGTCCAATGCTAGAGAGATCAACAAATGGCGGTGGCAGCCTAAGGATTGTGATCTGCCGGCGTTTGATCCACACGTCTTCTTGCATACCTACAGAGACACCAAGATTGGTACTTTCACCACGCTCTGTTTCTATTTCTTTTGTTTTTCCTTCTCTTTGTTGCTATTCAGTGTAAAGGAAGGACCTTAAGTTTGACCCATCTCTTTGGAAAGCATTGTAAAGGTTTAATCTTGTAGAGACCGGTAAAAGTGAACTGGGTACTGAGATTTTGGTGATATGTTGGATATCTATGTGGGTTTTATCTTTAACGATTCTTGCTTGTGGAGCTCAGTAATACTCTTTCACAGTGCAGGATTTGTTGGTGATTCATTGAACAGGAACATGTTTGTTTCTCTTTTCTGCATTCTGAAAAGTGCGTCCAGTGAAGTGAAGAAGTGGCGTCCTGCTAGGGCTGATCGTGGCTTTACGTTTCTTCGTTATAATCTTACCATTGCTTATCATCGGACAAATCTTTTGGTTAGCTATGGTAGGTAAGCTATGCATTCTACGGGTTATCATAGTATGTCTCATGGTTTTAGAAATGGTTGGATAAATGCTCTCATCATGTTTCCCTTACCATTATCATACTTGCTTTACATGTTACGCATGCAGTTTTACTCTGTTCAGTTTTGTTTATAAATCTCAAAACCACCAGGACTGCCGATTTATGGCTTAAGATTCTGTCGCCCTGAGTGATTTTAGTCATTTGATCTGAAGATAAAGATACTATTAATGCGAACTGCAATGGCATGTTTAAATAATTTCTTAGTTCATGATCAAATCTTATTTAATGAAACGGTGGTTAACATCGTTTGGAAATTCACTGCTTCCGCTGATGCAAATGAAAATTGTTTGCACTTTTGTTTGTTATATCGCAGTTAGCCTTTCCTATTTCCATCTGGGAGCATTACTTGCTTGTAATCATATGTTAAAGCTTTTGAAATCGGAATACAAACTTACGCTATGTAATTTTTGATTTAGAATCCTGTGGATTTGAATGCAGACATCAGGATCTGAATGCTTCTTGTTAAAATTTGGCATCCTAGGACTCCTAACAGTATGCAGATATTTTCTGTGTATTGGTTTTATGAATTGCAATATTTGCATCTTAGATTTTTCTGATTTGAAATTTAAAAGCTACACTTTTCGTAGTGAAGATAATTTGATGTGAGCTTTTACCACTGTAAGAACATTGCCAGTTGCAACTGAGACATGTTCTGGTCTTGTTCTAGTTGGTCAGCCAGTGCTAGTGGTGGTGTGTTGGAATCTCTTGGATATAAGGATGGTTATAGAGTTGATGTTGACATTCCGGATGGCACATGGGCGGGTGCTCTTAGCTTCCATGACATTTTGATCTTCAACACAGGACACTGGTAATATTGCATATTTGGATGCGTAATAGCTAATTTTTCTGGATGTTTTGCCAATACTGACAACTTCTATCAGTTCTTGTGCTGCATTATCTTTTCCACATGATGGCCACATGTGTTTCTATGTTGCTACTTGCTTAGGTGCTGAACATGTAAATCCATGGTGTTCTAATTTCATACCATGCTCGTACGAGCTGATTTTGGCTGGGCCTAGATGCCAATCTATTTGGCTAGATGTTTGAGTCATGCACTTTGTAATTGGCATAATTTTTTCCAATAACTTTGTATCCCCTGGATTTATTTGGAGTTCGATGTCTTTGATTTGGTGTCATGTGGTCAATTTTGTATATGCATAATCGGTTCAGGACTTGAGTTCCTTTTATCATTGATGTTTGTTTTCTCTGCTTACTTAATGGTAGGTGGTGGGCTCCTTCGAAATTTGATCCCGTAAAGTCACCCATGATTTTCTTTGAAAATGGTCAACCGGTGATCCCTCCAATAGCCACTGAAGTTGGCTTTGACAAGGCATTGAAACACATGGTATGGAGCAATGGAGTTATTTGTTCAAAATCATATTAAGTTTCTGTTGCTGTAATTATGTTTATAATCCACCTTGGGTCTCAGGGGGCGGTGTCTATTGACAGGAAGTGGAAAACTTTTTCTGAAACTGCCCTTATACGGATAGAAGTCTGCATGCACCCTAATGCTAGAAAAATTCCAACGCTTGTGCTCTCAAATTTCTTTCCTATGAATTCTAGGTGCAATATGTTGATAAGGGAATGCAACCTGGTGGAATCAAGTTCTTTCGTACACAATCACCAAGACATTTTGAAGGAGGTGAATGGGACCAAGGGGGTTCTTGCCCTCGATTACAGCCATTGTTGCTTCATCATGTGAGTTGCATTAGAGTTATGCATTTGAATGTGTAGTTCCATCTTCTTCACAGGATATACGATGCTGCCTTCCTTTGAAAATATTTTTCCTCTGTCAACCCATTGTTAGATACCTTGTTGGTTTGACTTGTATACTGCAATATTATGAAAAGCTGTCAAATTCTGAATTTTCCTTTCAGGTTGAAGAGCTATTTTCTGTGAAGAACAATGGGACAAATGTGGAATCACGTCTGGTGAATCAGCATGTCTTCAAGGCAGTTGAGGGGTCTAATTTCCATATATTGGATATAACTCGCATGAGTGAGTTTAGAGCAGATGCCCATCCATCGACAGCCGGTGGAAAGAGACACGATGACTGTATGCATTGGTGCTTACCTGGAATAACAGATACTTGGAATGACATGTTGATTATGTATTTAAACAGAATTAAGTCTCGAAGCTGATTTACCATAAATTAGTTTGCTAAAGCTGGTTTCTCTTTTGGCTTTATTATCTGTTAGTTTGCTAAAAGTTGGCTTATCTTTCAGCTTCTTGTGATTTTTGTTTCTGTTGAGTTAGGTACACTCGGCTCGATCGCAGGGCCGGCCCGGGGCAAACTAACAGATAATAAAGCTACTCAGGGCCCATCCTCATAAATGATCACATAATGTAAAATATTAAGAACGGCCCTGTTTGATCGTTGTATGTTCATGAACCATACTGGCAATGATACAAGTAGGCTTTCAAGAAGGAATGGGAAGATCACAACATAATGTGAAAATCTGTATTCAGATTTGAGCTGTTAATGTCTCGACATTTTTAAGCGATTAAGAGTAATCTTTTATACAGTTGGCATTGAGTAAAAAGTGATAATTCAATGTGACAGAAGGATCTAACAATATTAGGGTAATGTAAATAATTGAAATAGGACAATCATTTTTATTTTGGAAACCTAAGGACATGATGGTATGAAGCATGGATGCTTAGTTCTTTATTTATTGCATTCACCCTGGAGAAAAAAAATGTTTATGTGTTGAAAAATTAATGGTTTTCGGAATCAAATATTATACATGGAATGCATATGCAGCTTTGTTCATAAATAGAGAAGAAGGGTTAAGATCATAGTTTTCTTGTGCTTGCTCTTGGGCTAAAGAATTGGAAAATAGTAAACACAAAAGGGCCTCTCATAGATAACAACTAGGCTTGATCAAAGAAAGACCATCAAAGGGGTTGGGCTATTATGTCGATCCATGTTTTATCTTCTGTAAATTTCAGTGTGGGAAGGGCTAAATCTTGACATACTTGCAACTTGAAATGGAAGTATTTTCAGATTCTCATTTCGAGTAGGTAGAGTGGGAAGAAAAAGTTGAGTTACTCCTGATTGTGCTAAACATTTCAAAAATCAGGAACCGAGGATTGGAAAAATAATAGCTTCCCGTGACTTTCATGAATTTGTCATCTGTTAAGATATTTGTTGAGATTACTTGTTAATTAATTTTGGATATTATTTATAATTAGACATAGTTATATATATATATGAAATTTTATTACGATAAGAAATTTATTTGCGTGGGATTCTTGAAGATAAGGTTGTACGAAGGATAAAATCTTTTAAAAGATATACAATAGCTTTCTTAGTGGACAACTTCCTAATCTTTCGTTGACGAAGCAACTTTGTTAGGGGACTTACTTTCTCAAGTATTTTCCTTGTTTATATCTTTATTAATTTAATCACTTGAATTATTTTATTATCATTTTTTATTGTCAATCATTGTTGCTAAAATCCTCTGTTGAGGTTAGCATGAAATAGTCGTATTATTTGATGTGAATTACTTTCACATGATGTAAGAACGAGGGATAATGTCAAGAATTGAGTAAGTTGGCTTAGTAAAATCTTGTATAAAACTATGGTTGTTTTTTGGTGAAAATGATTAAACTATGTGAGAACCCCGCAAACATAAACAAGATGTGCTGAATTACATTAACAAATTTCAATTGTTGATTTAATTATTTTGTATCTTTTTTTTTTCGTTTTCACATTTGTCAGAAAGCTTATAATCGCTGTAGCTGATTCATAATTTGTGAGAAACTATATTATTCAGAATTTTCAGTCTCCGTAAACGAATATAACTTTTTATGTTTCACGGGCTGTTGTCTAGATTTATATTATTTCAGTATGATTATAAGTGTCTCCATCAACCTTCAAATATCAGCGAAACCATCACAACTTATATAAAACAAGTGAGATGAGGATATCTTTGTAGCTTCAAGATAAGCTCCCTCACCTTTGTTTATGGTATCCTGATGCCTAAGTTTATAAATGAATTTTTTTAAAAAGCTTTTGCTCCATTAATTGCGCTGTAACATGTGAATTCCTCGAACATTTTGAGAGAAATCTTCTCGATCTTCAATGACAATGAACGTGCATGCACCAGTAAAAAACTTGAAACAATTGGACCCTAGGTAACAATCAATGGATTCGGACTTTGAATTGTCTCCTTGTTTGAGTGAAGGCCATGCCATTCGTTTTCTTTTCTGATTCCTGATTATGCGGTGATCAGTCTATGCTGCGAAAATCATGCAGTAATACCTATAAAAAGGTTTTTATTTTTATTTTTATTAGAGTCGTTACTTTCTTTTCAAAAATTGACTACCATCCTTTCAGGGCCTACTAGTAAGGCCATGTGAAAAAAGGAAAAGAAAAGAAGCCGGCATGTCACGAGGGTTAAAGCTACACTGGGATTCAGGCCTCAAAAAAGCCGTGACTTCAGCAGACTTCTGGGAAGCCACTTCTGATCGCAATTTCGCATGACTTTGTGAAGTATGCGTTGAATTATGCACTATTGGCCAGTGATTTCCGCAATATCACGTTCTGGTTTTAAACTTTTGTAAGGTCACTTTGTCAAACCATTTAATTTCAATTTAGAAGCATTGAAATTCACTTAAAATAAAGATGGTTGATCTTGTCAGCAGTGACGGATGCACCCCACTGTTTGTCAGGGTTCTTGGCTCCTACAAGTTTTGAGGTTAAACATATTATTCATATGTTCTACTTCATAAATGAAAACTTAATACATGGTTTGATCCTCCCAAATTTTCCTATACATAGCCATTGTCTCTTAAATTTCAAAACCAACCGAAAGAGAACATCAAGTTAGAGTTATAATTTGAGAAGGAAGATTAATTGGTTTAATTAATTATCAAAATTGGATTTTAGGGTTTGAGAGTGGACATACAAGGTTTTTGGGTTCGAGGAATATAAAAGGTTATTCTTCCAAAAGAAAAGTAATGCCTTTCCTTGAAAATAGATAGCTTTATTAAACTGCGTAGAATTTTTTTTTATGTATAAGTACTTTACTTGTTTGTTTTTTCAATTTCACCATATTGGTGTTTCTTTTTTTTTTGGTAATTAAAAGAGCTAACAACTAGCTAGAGCTAATAACAGGATTAATGAGCCGAGTGCGACTAACACC
>JAOSBP010000205.1:30346814-30357554 GCA_027563825.1 Erythroxylum mucronatum
GGTTTTCTGATCTCTGCGTGGATACCTTTAGAGATAGTCTCTATTGGCTATTCAGGTTTGAGTCTTCATACCGACACCTGGATCCTGGCTTTCGGGAAGGTCCCGGTAACAAAATTTTTGTTTTTTCGCTGCTGGAACATGTGATGTTCCTCTCGGGATTTTCCTACATCTTGTACTCAACTGCATGGAAATATAATTGCCATGCTTGTAATATGATACAAATCCAAGACCCTTTTCCTACTCTCTCTTCAGTCGCATTTATACCACACTACAAAGTACAAAATACAAAGCTCCTAAGCAGACACACACTCTCTCTCCCCTCACTCTAAATAGTGAAAACATATTCTATACAAAGAAGAAATCTGCAGGTAAAGATCCATAAATACATCTAAACATCATCTGAATTCTAGATGTAGAATTCTAGCATCATCAGACATGAGTAGATAAAAACATGAGTATAACAAAACATCAAACACACAGAATATTTAAATTAAACTTTTTACAGACAAAGATGCATATGACTACAAAATGTCTGCACATCCACAAGAGGAGTTTTCATCAAATTAAGTTGTTATGGTTATGTTCCCTGCAACTTGGGGAGCACATTCATATGGTTCATTTAACCCAATTGTTTCTTAGCAATTATTAGTATCGATTATAAAGCTTGAGTCAGAGCTCACACTTCAACTCGTTAGATCATGATTTAGGAAAATGAGAAACATAAGACTTGTGCCCTCTAGTGATGAAATGAACAACGCTTGTATGTTATAATCGAGGTCTATGAAGATGAACAAGAGTTTTCTAAAAGAATCACAAAAGCTATGAAACCTACGAGATCTGATGGCAACTACCAACATTTGGTTTCCTTTTACAAATGGATCAAGTTGGGTTTACAAGAAAAATTGAAGAAACAAGCAATTACTTATAACAAATGCTGGGGGAAAGGTTGTGCTTACCAATTCAACGCAGCCGACCGACAAATCTTGAAGAAAACAGTCGACACTGTGAAGAGTGAGAGCCAGAGACGAGCGTGAACTAAACCACACCAAAGAGTGGAGAAAAGAGACGAGAGCGTGAAGAGGAAGAGACAACTATTGCACGTGAGTGAGAGTAGACAGATTGTGCTGCTGCATGAGTGAGAGTATCATGGGAGGAGGAGAGGATGAAGTTGTAAAGTTTCACATTTACCCATTCCAAACATGTGCGAAATAGGTAAAGACAAGGGTTAATTATGTTTACCTATTCTCCAATGTCCAGGAATACCTAATCTATAGAGTGGTTATTCTGTGGGTTTTTTTTAACCAAATACAATATTCCTAATAATTAGGAATAAATGGGTACTAGAATACCTATTACCGTGAACCAAACATATTGTAAAAGTCTAAAACATAACATTAATTTTGTTTGGTGGTAGGTAGAATTTAATTTTTTATAAGAATTTATAAGCATTGAAAGTTAGATTAATTATTTACAAAAATAAAAAATTCATCAAAATAAAAATTTGAAAGTTGGCGAATTTTGGTTATTATAAAAAAATAAAACATATTAATACTGTAACCCAACTTAGCCATATCCGTCCATCTAGGGACATTGACGAATGGCGTCCCTTTGTCAGAGACTCCTATCTAGTGCTTTAGCGGTTTCCCTTGGATCTCTCGGCGCATGCTCAACACTGTCCTCCATTCCATTGTTTTGATCTAGTGGAGTCCAACAAAAGTGAGAGAAGTTGTAAATGTTATAGTCTCTTACAGTATAGGATACAAAGCTCCTTCTATTAATGACTACAAAGGTAAACTTTTGAGTTAGTTTATGAAATTAAAAGTTATTTGGAAGAAAGAAGAATATATTAGGCTATTTATGGATGTTCAATTATGTGTGAAGGTTAAACAAATAGGAGACACGAGCCTATTATTAATTTTTTGGTTTATTCTGCAAAGGGCTTAATGTTTTTGAAGTTTATTGTTGCCTTGTTAGAAATACTGATACTTTATTTGTAATATTCGACAAAGTTGTAAATGAAGTAGGGCCAGAAAATATTGTTCAATTTATTACTGACAATGATTCTGCTTATAAAGCGGTGGGAAGAAAGTTATAAAACAAGTATTTTTTGGACTCTTTGTGTTACACATTGCATTGATTTAATGCTAGAAAATATAAATGATGCTAGGTATTTTTCTATTATTAATGAGACTGTGCAGAAAGTCAAAAAGGTGACCAAGTTCATCTATAATCATGTTTAGTCTTGAATTTATTGAGAAAGAATTTTATCAATGATAGAAATTTGTGTCATCATACTGTTACAAGATTTGCAACGAATTTTTTTTATCAGTTTAGTATTTTTTTATGATGAAGAAAAAGTTGAGATAGATGTTTCTAAGTGATAAGTGGGTTGCATCTCAGCATGCTAGGTCTAATGTTAGATTGGAGGTTTCTAGAATTATACTTGAAGATACTGTATTTTAGTCCCAATTCCAATTTGTCATCCGAGTTTGTGACCTTTTGATAAGGGTACTTCGTTTAGCTGATAGTGATGAAAATGTAACAATAGGTTATTTTTTGATGCCATAGAGAAAGCAAAGGAAGTAATCAAGGTTAATTTGAAAATAGACCTTCTTTGTACATACCTTATCTTACAGTCATCAATAATAGATGGGAAAGCAACTTTACTCTTTGTTGTTTGCTGTTGAGGCATTTTTGAATCCTATTATCTATTTCAGACCAGGTTTTATAAAGAAAGCTGAAGTTAATAGGGGTACAACAATTGTTGCCCATGAGATGATGCAATATCTCCTAAACTCACAAATAGAGCTTTATAAGTAGTCTTTTGGAGATTTTCGGATGTCAATTGTTATTTTACAAAGAGCAAAACTTAATCTTGGTATATACTTTTTTTTACTTTTATTACTTGTTAAAAATTATTTATCACTTTATTTTGTTTATAACATTACTTTTATTGTCTTACAACTTACAGTTTCTTTGTAAGGCCAATTTAAAACTGATGTTCTAAAAAAAGTTTGCAATTCGAATTCTAAGTCAATGTGTGAGTGTAACAGGCTGTGAAAATAATTAGAACACATTTGGATTCATCAATTCTAAGAAAAGGAATAGATTGGAGTATAAGAGATTGAATGACTTGGTCTTCATTCATTACAATTTAAAACTTCGAGAAAGATATGTTATTATTATTATTAATTTATATATAATTTTTAATAATTAAAATTTATTATTTGCTGGGACTTTTAATATAACAAGTAATTAAGTAAATTCAATTTGCATTGGTAATATCGATCTTTTGGCATATTGAGTTTTTGTATGAACTGAGTTTGGTAGATGCGAGTGGCTTGGAAGACAATATTGGATGGGAAAATATTGACATGTCATTTGGTGTAATAAATTTAAATGACGATGATGATGAAATTTCTCTTAATGATGAGGATTTTGTATCAAATGATAATTGACATCATTGCAGTTATAGCGGGTACCTCTCTGTAAACGATTAAATGAAGTTTTAGTTTTTTGTTTCTCTTCTTCTTTTAATTTATTTATATTTAATATATATGTTAAATTTTATATATGCAATATAATTGTAAATATTTTTGTTTCAATATTAGATACAATTTTCTTAACTTGTGACAAGAAAAATAACAGTACCCAAGTCTTTTATTTGACCTGTTTAATATTAGATATAATTTTTAAAACATTGATAATGATAATGAAAAGAAGAAGAAGCTTTTTCTGTTCCGTTTCTTAATCTTGTTTGTTGAGATTCACGTGTTCAGTCTAGAGCTTATAAACTAATAAAGCTCCCTTGGATGACTGATGATTATGATCAATGGCTAAATTTAAACAGTTAAGTTACGATATTCCCTAAAATAAGGAGAGAGTAATGATGCTAGAGATTGAATAACATTCATTAACACCCCTTTTTTTTTAAACTTACGATCCAAAAAAGATATTTAACATTCTGGAGATTAGATTTGTTGTACCACTTACCTAATTTTTTATCAGTAAGTGACAGCAGATTTTATTTAAATGGGTAAGTGAGATAACAAATATAAAAATTCAAAATTCAAAATAATTTTTTAAAAGTCGGCGAATGTTGGTTATTTTAAAAAAATAAATCCCATTAATTTTGCTTACTGTAACGCAACTTAGCCATGTCCGTCCATTTAGGGACATTGACGAATGACGTCCCTTTGACGGAGACTCCTATCTAGTGCTTTAGCGGTTTCCTTTGGATCTCTCGGCGCATGCTCATCACTGTCCTCCATTCCTTTGTTTTGGTCTAGTGGAGTCCAACAAAAGTGAGAGAAGTTGTGAGGGAAGAAATTAGATATGTCACGCTTTTAAGGCATCTCTGTTTCACCAGAAAGGCAATAACTGCTTCTGCTTTTTAACTGTGGGGATTGTTTTTCTGCTGTGCTGTCTCACTCTCTATCTCCAGGTACTTTCGCTTCTTCTTTGTACGTTTCTTTAATAGCGATCCGACTTCAGTGTTACTTTATAGTCTCTCTTTCCTTCATTTCTTCTGTAGGTTATAGGCGATTTTGGGGTGTTTCGAGTTGTTATTCTGTTATTTAAGATTTAGTGGTTGAAGTCGACCATTTTACTTGATGGGTTTGAAATATTAATGCTAAAGGTTAAATTTTGGGTATGGATTAACGGTGTGTGATGTGGTTTGTAGGATGTAGCGTTAGTGTATTTCACTTTGGTGTTTAGGGTTTTATGGTGATTTTGACTTCACCTTCGTTGTTTTCTTCTGGGATTCTGCTTTCGAGCTCTGTTTTCTTTTTTCAGGAAATTTCTGTTTAAATGTGAGAAAATTTCTCGGTAGTGATATGCATCCTTTCTTGTACTAATTCATATCTTTACTGAAATCAGGTATGAGTCCTGCGCGTGTTAGTCTTATTTGGATGTGTGATTAGGAAAATAGAATAAACTTCGATGTCTGTCGTCTTATTCGGATGAGTGATTAGGAAAGTAGAATAAACTTGGATTTCTGATCTGTTTTAAGTGATTGCTTTAAGTTTAAACTAGACTGTTGCTACGATTGAGCAGTAGTGCACAAAGTTGTTCCTGAAAATGGCCAGACAATTGCAAATTTTCATACTGGTGATGTGGAAGCATAATATATCTAAAAAATACGCCCAGTTGGTAGAGAAATTAACTTTCTTTGCCTTCTATATTTGAAGGATAGCCAAAGCCCAAAACAAATCTTGAAGAATTTTAAACAACATGAAGCCGTAACCAATTGTTCGATAGCTGTACTAACTCGAAAACAAAATGAAGATTAAGCCGAATTGATATCAAATTCTTTCACTTGTTTCTGTGGTAGTGTGTAGAAAATGAAAAATTATATGAAAGACATGAACATTTGTGTTCCTTAAGATTTGGTCAATATTTTTTTTCAAAGTAGATGTTTATGGATTGTTTTGTCAATTGAACTCCTTTCATTTTGCAAATATTATAATATATTGGACTCTTGGACAGTTAACTTGCTGTACGGAGGGACAATATTGGACTCGTATAGTGGGCATCATGACCAAGCGGGTGCCAAGTAGAAATGCTCGATCCAAAGGAATTAAGTTCAAGCATATTTTGCAGATTTGTGTGTTGCTAGGTGTCAGTTTTTGGTTAATCTACCAAGTCAAGCATTCTCATGATAAGAAGAAGGAGCTTGATGAGAAAGATGTGAAAATCTCTACCAGAGCTCAAAGTGGTGATGAGATTCTAAAATTTGGAAGGAAAGACCTCCATCCTCATGTGCCAGAGTTGACTAAGGATGACAGAAATGAGGAAGATGAGGCAGAGGAAAATGAAGGGCAAGAAGAAATGAATAAGAAAGAAAAATTTAACCATGAACAAAATCAAGAAGAAGAAGAAGACGAAGAAGAGATTAAGCAAGGAGAAGGTTCTAAGCACACGGAGGAACCTAAGCACGATGAAGAAGTCAAAGAAGATGAAAACAAGCATGAAGAAGAAGAGCAGGAAGACGAAAGCAAGGATGAAGAGACAGAAGATGAGGGCAGAGAAGGAGGTGATGATGGAATAGATGAAGATTATAAAGGGAAAATAGAAGGAGATACTGAGCATGAAGTAGATTTTGTTGAAGAAGAGAAAGAAATTGAGGAAGAAGGTGATGAAAAGGAAATTGAGAATAATGAAGGTGAAGACAGGGAGCTTCAAGTAGATCATGACACTTCTTTAGAGGATCATGAGGACGATGCTCATGAGGCTAGAGAGGAAAATTACAAGGCAGATGATGCTTCCAGTGCTGTGGCCCATGATAGTACAATTACAAGCACTGAACCTGGGAAATCGGATGCTGATGCCTCGACTGGGAACTTGGAAAGAAGTGATCTAAATGAGGAGAATAAATCTGATAAACAGAGTGATGCTCGAGAGGAACATTACAAGGCAGATGATGCTTCAAATGCTGTGACCCATGATAATCGAGTTAAAAACTCAGAGCTTGACGGGGCAAGTTCAGATAACTCAGGTGAGAACTTGGTGACTAAAAAATTGGATGGAAACATTGTTAAGGATGTTACAAGGAATCAGAACAACTCAGCATCACAGTTGAAACAAGGTGTAACAGCTGAATCTGTTCCTTCAGGTGAAACTAAAGATGGCAAGATAAGCCCTCCCAACCCTCATGGCAAGTCGCTTGAAAATACTTCTGTATCCAGTGATCAACAGCTAAATAGCAATAAGTTGATGGAAGTGACTGCCAGAACTGGTAATAACTCAATAAATGGGAGGACAGATGCTTCTGGTTCATTCCAGACGAGTGAAACACTAAACAATACATCAAAATCAACTGAAGCTCAAAAGGCAACTGCTGATGGTGCAACCAATGAAGCGATATCTAGCCAAAAATTAACTGAGTTGGAGAATGTTAATAGGAACACTGTCTCAGACAGCATGCAATTGCAATTTGATTTGACGGTCTCCCATGAAACAGGTATTGTAGAAGCAAATGGAAAAGGCTCCTCAAATTCATCTATTAATTTAGATTCCAATGGTTCTGATCAGACCACCAAGCCTGATGTAGCTGCTGATACAGAGGTCAACTCTGAATCTTCCAGGCAAAAAAAGGAGATTTCACATCCTGCCATTGATGTGAATTCTGGCAACGATAATGAGTATGGTGGAAAAGTTGATAATTCAAGCTCTTCTACCAAAGATATAATTAGAGCAGCAGATAAACATGAACCCGTTGATTCTTCTGATAATCGAATTGAACAAGATGCCAGTAATGCTCGCATTGATCTAGATACCCTCCCAAAGGATGATACGGAAGGTTTCAACAGTAAAGATACAGCATCAGAATGAGAACTGTAACAAAGTACTCATGTCTGCTTATGATATGCTTTTACACTGCTCTGTTGTACAAACATGGAGGGCCTTTGTTGCTCAAGTGCAATGAAGTATTTTTTCCGTGGCAAGAAAATGCGTTTCTAACTTACAGACTTTTTGTAGGCAGTTTTACAATCATGTATAATTTATGTCTACCCTCTTGAGATCCTTGTTTCCTCTTTTTTTTTTTTTCCTTTTTACTTAAGCTTCTTTGTAATGTATGTTACTGTTACTTGTCTGTTTTCCTTTCTATTGTCGATGAAAGCCTCCGACATGGAATGCTTCTTTAGCGACATTAAGAAAGCTGATTTGATGTTAAGCTTTTTAAATGGTATTTAGACTAATTCTGATAATTTTATTAAAATTTTTTACATTCATTTATTTTATTTCGTTCTTTTTGTAAATATATCTCATCAAATTTAATTTAAATGCATTTTTATTTAATTGTATCTAATTAATTTCAATATGTAAATTTAAATATATTCTTATTTAATTGGGCCGACAAATTAGGACATGGAAGACCAATCTATATGGAAAGGTTTTTCTCTTTTTATACGCTCTTTAAACATTTTCCTTCAAATTTATCTTATATTTAGTCTAAATATTTTTGTTTATAGTATGTCTCTTTAGTTATTTTATTTATTTCGTTTTTTTCTTTTAATTACTTATTTGTTTTATGTACCTATTTATTTTCTTTCTTGTCTAATTATTTATTTATTTACTTTTATCTTTATTTTTTAATTTCTTTATTTTATTTTTTGTTTCTATTTCTACTTTTACTTTTATTTATGTAGCTATTTATATAAGTATTTGGCTATTGTTTTCTTGAAATTGTTTTTTAAATTTTTTTCCCATAAGTTTATCGGAAATAACTTCTCTACTAGTTAGGAATAAGATTATGTACTTCTAGACTTCTCTAGACCCTGTCTCATTAGGCTTTCTGGTAGGTCATTGTTGTTTTTGGTGTCTTATTTGAGTGTATCTAATTCTTTTCAATTTTCATTTAGTTGTATTTTATCATGTTTAATGCGTTGAATTTATCATATTAAGTTTATTGTCATTTTAAATATATTTAATTTTATTCATTTAAATTTTAATTAATCTTAGTTAAATTTTAATTATAAATAATTATCTATAATATAATTTAAATAGTTTTTAATAATGAATAACCTACTACAAATTCCAACTAGATCTCATTTGGATGTTGAAACATTCTTATGCTTTACGAGCTATTAAATTTTCCCTGATCCAGCATATGGTCTTATCTATTAGTTTGTGCTTACCCATGGAGACATTGTTATGAAGCTTAGAGTTTTTTTGCCTCCAAATTGCATATATATAGTAGTTAAAAGTTGTCTTGAAGAAGCAAACATCTTTTTCATGCTCTTACAAGTAACACTGGCCTATTTGAGTATGTTCATGTTCATCCATTCCCTTTCCTCAGAGCTTATAAAGTAGATGTTGAATCTTGGCCCACACAAACTAAGAATAGGAGCATTGAAAAATAAATGAGTTATAGATTCAGGTGAGGACTGTAGAGGAGACATATTCAATCCTGGCTTCTAACATTATATATCCTTGGTTTTCAACCTTAGTTCAGCTACTAATCAGCTAATGAAAAAAGCTTTAGGTATTAGGGTTTTATCCCAGATCAGATCAAACTAAAAAATTTTCAAGGAATGTCTTCCAAATATCTTGTAGCAGGTGTGGTTGGAGAATTTCAAAGACTGGTCCCCTATTTAAATTATTCTTACTTCCTCTAAAGGATTCAGATTATAAGGATGAAGGTTGTTGGCAATACAATATGATCCCCTGAAACTATTTGCTTCCTGAACTGATCACTTTCACCTTTACATTTTGAGGAATCCTTATAATCAGATGGTTTAGGTCTCCCTTTTTATATAGTGGTCCCAAATTTATCCAGTTGTCGAGATAATAGAACGGGGCAAACCATGGAGCCGAACTGTTGGACCCCGTTTTTGGAGCCCAACATCGGACACGGAAGCATGAAACTTGAGCGTGGAGGAAAGACTTGGAAGTTGCAAAACAATTTAAAAGAAAGGCTCATCGGAAGCAAAGGCAGGTGTCGTCGCGGCGACCGTGATCTCGCCACGACGAGCGCAGGCAAGAAAATATGTCGCAGTGAACGATTTATCATTCGTCGCGGCGAGCTTACGGGAGCTACGTCGCGACGAGCGATTAATCATTCGTCGCGACGAACCTGCGATCGAATTGTGGTCGCGACGAGCAAAGCCGACCCCATTAAAAGCAAACTTAAACTCTTTTAACTACTCAACCCCAACATTAACTCTACTAGATGCAATCATAACTTCCCAACAACCATCATCAATTCAAAACCCAAAACAAAAATGAACTTATACATAAACACATGAAATTTCCAAAATCCAAGTACATATTTCATTAATAACAAAAGTAAGAGTTTTACAAAGCTTTAATGGCATTTCAAGCCATAATACATCAATTGAGTTCAGGAACAAAAATAAAAATACACTTGAATTAATAAAACTTGAAATGTGACTAAAGCCTTCAATTCCAAAAGTGTAACTTGAAAATACAAAATATGGCAATTCGGAGTGATGGCATAACTCTTGACCTACTCGATCTCTTGATCATCACCTGATTAAGGGGAGGAGAAAGGGGGTGAGCTATAAAGCTCGTGGGTAACATATTTATAATAAAGAAGAAAGCAAAACTATTTTCAAAAACTCATTGCCATTGTACACTTTTGAAACCATAGTAATTTCACATGTAAATATCATCATCTCAAAATGCTTGATTTTCAAACAATTCATGAGCAATTATAAATCATGTATGCATCAAACTTATCAACAGATCATAAGCATATAAGCATATCAGAATGGTTTGGGTAAGTCCAAATTCATGCCGCACTACACATTCCCATATAATGGTCCTGTGTAGTCGTAAATTCTTGAGGGAGCTCCATGTCATTAGTGGGCAGGCGGGAGAAGCCTATACTTGGGCCAACGTGCACGTTACGGTTCTTAAGGGACTACCACAAACCCACATAACACATATAGTTCAAAATCTTGTAATCTTGTTGCCCAAAAATGGCACATTTTCTTGAAAACTTGCTTTTTATAAACTTGATATCCTTGCAAAAATCATTTATGCAAATATAATTTCATAAACATGTCATCTTTTAAAGAGAAACCCTTTTCATCAATCATCAACACAATTCATGTAGAACACATATAATAATTTCACAATTCATTCAAAGAAATAAAGGCAACATTGATGATGCAATTTTAAATCATGAAACTTCCTTGATTTGAAGAAAACAATGAGTGGCTTATTTACTCTATTATAAACGTGTACCCACCTTGAGTTCCTTGCTTATAA
>JAOSBP010000205.1:30357654-30371374 GCA_027563825.1 Erythroxylum mucronatum
GCCACGGCTCAGAGATTTGGGCAGCTCCAGATGCGGGGGCTACTCCCCTGTGGGCTTCGGAACCCACCCAAACCAGTCACCATTGCCAATATGGCACTAAATGTGAGGATGTAGCTAGTCTCTCACCCATAACATATGTATCAAACTCCATGACTAATCCCTGTTAGGTCTAAACTTGCCAAAAACTTATGTTTGAGTGATAGTATGTACGCAACCATTTTGACCATTAGGTTTCTTTATTGCTGAACAATCTCCAAATCCTGTTGGTTAATTTACTGATTATTGTACCTATAAAGAGATCAAACCAATTTCCCCCTCTTATTTCGGTAAGCACAACTCCTCCCAGTTGACTTTCACTCCATTGTAGTGTCTAGCTCTACCTAACCATAAGAAGTTCTTTATACATCTTTCAATCTCCCTTGTAATCTTTCCAAATAAAAAGAGATAAGCACTCTAATGCACATGCATATTGCTTATTATAGAGGCAATAAGCTGAAGTATAACTGTATTATAAAGAAATCTATTTGCCATGAGTTGATCTTATTCTTAAATGATTCTAGTAATGGAATACTTTATGTAAACCTTAGCCTCTTGGTTGATATAGGCACTTCAAGATACAACCAACTCAGTAATTGGACTGAGGTTTAATAGTTCCCGACATTAGTAGAGATGTATAACTTTCTCTTTTGTGCATTAGCATTCAACCTAGATATATCAAGAAATACATTCAAAGTCTTCATCAAAAGTTGCAGGGAATATGTGTGCCTTATCTAATACCCTAAGATATTAATCAAGTCAAAGTACTTGTGAGCCAGTATTTAGTCCAAGATGAGTGTTTTATCTTTAAACTTTCTCTAACTCCAACTTTTGTAATTGACTGGCCCTACATGCAATCATCCTATATTTTAGCTAGTCATACTCATATCATACCCTTACTATTCAAGACAATTTTTCTAAATCACTAGCTACGTTAAAAGGAAAATAAGCTTCTTTGTAAAAAGATATAATCATAGTTTAGTTATTATAAAGTATACTATATCACTCTTCTTCTTTTTTTACCTTCTCATCTTGTTTTTTTCATTCTCTTTTTTAATCTCAATTGGTCGTTATAATCAACACCAACTTGTTCACCTTGATCTTCCCACATTCATCAATCCATTAAAGCTTATATGACTTTGGATTTTTCATAATAGACAAACCCAACTTCTCGATAAGGGTAGTGTTAGAGATATTAGTCCAACTTCCTCTATTGACAATCATACTACATACTTTATTTAGAATGTGGTTTCTATTATGGAAAATGTTTTCTCTCTAGTACTCCAACTCTTCCTCCTCGATTTAAAAACTTAATGCCCTCCTATTAACAGGCTTCATATCCTTAACATCATACTTAACACCCTCTTCGCTATAATCTATGAGTGATGGTTTAACTTTCTTTTCATCCAATTAAACCCACTCTTCACTTCTCCATCATCTCTCATGATCATTGTTCTATGTTTTTAAATATTGAAAACATTTAATTTATTTATTTCAAGATGTTTAAACGTTAATTTTACTTTTTCCCTAATTGTAGATATCCTTTTTAGTTTTAGATGGCTCAATCTTTGCTTTAAAGGAACCCTTATCATCCTTTTCCTAATTAGGCCCCTAATAATCACTAAAATTGATTATGTGTTGTGATGCTCCTTTATGTTTTCACTGTCTCTTTATATTCATAATTATATGTGTCATATCTTCGAATTCTGTATAATATTGTGACTCTACTACATTGGCTATTTTGTTATTCAACCTATCCAATCTTGTCATAGTGTCTTTTATATCCTCCTTTAAATTGGCTTAGATTATGATTACTTCAATCTCTTTATAATAATCTTCCGCATTTTTTGATTATTAGGTAAAATTTTTTAACCTCTAATATATATCTTTATACTAATGGCTCGACAAAAATCTCTTCCTGATAAGAGCTTTAAATTCATTCCAAGTCTTTATAGTTCACTTTTAGTTTCTTCTCCCATTATTAACTATTTGATCCCATTAAATTAGGGATGAGATCCTCTGTCCAATATTATGATGTCTTATTCTGTCCCATAAATCTCAGCCATTTATTTATACGGATCCCATGTTCATTTATGCAGGACCCACACGAGACCCACATAAATGAATGACTAAGATTCATGGGACAGAATAAGACACTATAATATTAGACAGAGAATTCAGATTCATTATATTAGGACATAATTGATAAATTCTACTATTGTCAGCTTTACCTTCTAGTTATAATAATTGTAGCAGTCAAAGATCAATTCTATATTTGTTTCTCACTCTAAACAAGCTTTAGGATCAATAATATCCTTAAAGGAAGATATTGTGTCATCTTGATGCTGCTAAGATTCTCATCCGCTCCTCTAATTTTAGGCTCCCCTTTTGCTTCCAATCATGCATAACTCCTCTCTAAGAGCTAAATCTATTCCTTTTGACATCAACTGCAAGGTCAACATCATTAGTACTTAATTCATCATTCCCCTTATCAACTATCATTGGAGCTATTGATTATGCCTAGTACGCTCCTCTTATTATTCACTCGGGGTTGATGTCTCCCTTGCATTTCAACAATCTATTATAATTGTTTTCCAATATATCCCTAACCTCATTATACATCATGTTCATTCTTTCAAATTGATGTTTACATAGCCTCCATAAAGTATAAATTATCCTTATGCTCCTTCAATATTGAAACACCTTTAGGAGACATATTTGGAAGTTGTAAAAAAAATTAGTAAATAATTTTGTTTCTCATGCACTCCTTCACATATATACCCTCAAAGATGATAAATCACTTGTGTTTTACTCTTTACTCAGCTTTTCTCAACACTTATCTACATTCTCTTGTATTTTTTCACTCTTTGATTCTTTTACAAGTTCTTTAAAGAAATAAACAAATTCAAACAAGAATTCAACATTGTTAGGTCAAAAAAACTAATAAATATTATTCTATAAGATAAATAAATCAAGGATTAAGCACGAAATACAATAATCAAATAAAACAAGGAAGGAATAGCAAGAATTTCAAACTATATTTAAGAACAATTTGCTTTAGACCATTACTCTTGGTGCCACTTGCTTTTCATTCTTTTCTTTTACTTTTTTCTTTCTTTTTCTCTCCTTTTTTCCTTTTTTTTCTCCTTCTTATAAAATAATAATGTAAATAATAAGGATTAGAATAATCTTGATATGACATATACTAAATAAGGAATTGAACAAGGAGAATCCCTAACATAATGAGAGATATAAACAAACCCTAAAAACACGATAATGATAGAATTTTGTTTTTGATTAAAACCTTACAAACAAGAATATGATGTAATAGAATGAAAAAAGAAATGCAAGAAACACAATTTTACTAAGAACTAAAACTTGTAGAAGTCTGTCTTGCAATATTTTATACCCTTCAATAAGCCCCCTTATGAATTTTTTCATCCATCGCTCACTAAATTTGGTACATATTAGACTCCACTCAACATCCTCAAATATTTTAAATTTGATTTGTCCTGTTTTGATGATTTAAACCTTTATTATCCCTAACAAGACAGTGGCAAAGTTTCCTGACGTGTATGACACAAATCAATCCTTATTTAATGTCATGTGATATGAGCATCATGTATTCAAAATCCATGAATACTGAAGTTTTACTAGTTGAAACACATAATATGTCTCCATGTTACAATTTGAGTTCCCACTGTATGATATATTACAAGACCTTGAGTAATCATAAGTTTTTCTTTCCTCCTCCTACTCTTTCCTGTTTTGACAGTCCATCCTGATATGTGCGCTTTGCTTGCACTTATTACAGTGTCATATTGTTATATTGAACAGAACAAACACATGAATGTCTAAGTATGTTATTCTCTATTATTGTTGGAAATATCTAGAGTTGATACTGTCATTGAATAGAACTCACTCGACTTTTAAGTTTGAAAAGCAAGCAACTCTTGGTTTCGTGTGGAAACTTGGAAAGAGACAACCCATATAGCTGTACGCACTGCAAAAGTCAGAAAAATAGGATTCGACCAAAATTTCCTGAACAACAAATCATATGCTTTACTTTAACCTGTTGCCGAAGGTAGATTTTGAGAGAGTGGTCAAATGTTTCGGATAATGCTCAAGTTCTATGAGCTTAAAACATCTGCTACGGGAGCTTGAAGATGACAGATTGAAAAAATAACCAACTTGGATTGGCGTGTAGGTTGCAGACAAATGTTCCTACTCGACCTGAAAAAGGAAAAAGGAAAAGAGCAGCTCAAACTCTTTGCCAACTTAAAAGTTAATTATTGACATTGATAGCTACCAGCGTTGGATTCTCAGCAGAAACAGAAATTACAGAAGTTGTAGAACAATAAAAAAAGAAATATACAGATGAACTGAATTGTAAACTAATTGATAAAAAATGCACGTGACACAAGAAAGTTGTATTAAGAATTAAAGCCTGGACTGCCATTCCTTTCTGTACTGTACAAAAAAATGAAACCATTAACATACAGCTCAAAAACTGCTGTTAGTTATATCAGCCGATGAAAAAGAATCCAACACCTAACCAACTCATTTCCAATCCTCAAAAAACGACAAACAACCCGTCATCAAACGAAAAGATTCTGACTCTGTTGTCTCAGCTCTTTCCTTAGCTTATGCGAAAACAACCTGCAGGCGTCCATACTTAGATCCATAGCTGCTGCTAGTGCCACGAAAGCAGCCGCATCCTCAGTACAGTTCACATGTTGAATCCCAATTTCCACCTCAGGCTTGGCACAGTTTTTTTCACCCTTTACGGTTGATGACATAACAAAACCCTTGAACGAGAACTGTGACAAGAATCCAACTCCAAAATCGGATCCAGACCATGATCCTGATCCTGACCCAGAACCGAAATCACAACTGCTGTGCGGACTACATGTTGGGGTGGCAAGACTATTGGTCATATCAATGGTGAACTTGCCCCCAGTTTTAGTACTAATAGTTGAATTGACCACGGTGGCCGTGGTTGGTGTGGCAACAACTGAGTCATGTATTAGTTCAAAGCGGTTTCCAAGTGTACCGTGTTCTCTCCATGCCTCCAGGCGACCCCAGGGCTTCCAGGTGCCTTGTGACGGGTGAAGAATCAGCCATGCCCCAGGGTTGGACCGACTAACATGGTCAGAACCAGGAGATGGCACAAATGGGGTCACCATTGATGCCATTGCAACTGGTGAGCCAGACAGGTCGTGGATTGTGATTGTCCATCCTTTTCGTTCTTTTGTGGGTTGGTCTTTCTCCAACTTGAGAGAGGACAACCAATTCTTTGATGTGCTTGGTTCTGACATTGATGGCCTGAACAAATATCACAATATAAATTAGGATCACTTAGAGACTCAAAAGACACGCAGAACACAAATGTCGCAATAAAAATCATCACTTGGTTAAAGAACATAGAGCTAAGAGTAGCTCATTCTACAAACATAGCATCTTCAGATTCTAACAAAATCATCAACTTTTTCCTTCATATATTACTTCTCATCATTGAAACGAGGAATACTTTCGTGCTGACAACAGTTACCTAATCTTCAACAGTTTCAACAAATTTCTTCCACTTTTTTTTCCTCAAAGTTTCTCATCAACCAAATTATGAACAATTTAAAAGAACAAAAATTTAAACAAAAGAAAACACAACAGGGGAGTTGAAAAAACCAACCTTGATCCTAAACTCCTATCTTGGGCATTCCTCAAATTAAATTTGCAAGTGAAAACTGGCTGTTTAACGCTTCCTTGCACTTGCAAAACCTGGGGGCTACACTCTGGGTGCCCACCAAACTGAAACACGTATCTTGGATCAGGCTCAGCCCTCACACACAAACAAAACTGAGCCGACGACTCTCTCTTATTTCTACCGATACTAATCCAACCATTGTGCATCATACAAGGCTTAGACTCCACCTTTCGGAGATCAACTGGCACGGTCACCTTCCCCAAAAGCTTTCCATTAGTCCACCCACAAGTCGGACCATCACGTTGGTACACCTCTACGCTCAAACTAAGAACTTTCTTGGATGCCAAGATATCATTAATCTGGTTCTTGTTTAGAGTGAAGCATGCAGCGAGTGAATTGAGCTTTTCGTGGCTTTGAGCTTGGTTTGCTAAAGGGACTGTAGCTCGTCGAGTAGGGAAGTTCTTGAACTTGATCTTGCAGTAACACGACGAAGAAGTCGACAACTTGATTGCTAAATTACCAACAAGGACCCGCAAAAAAGGGCACGGATCCATGGCTGCGGCGGTAGTGATAGGAGGCGGCGGAGACGGCGTCGCAGTTGAGGACAGGGAGAGACGTTCGGAGTTCGCTGAGGAGATATATAGTGTTACGGACTAATGAAGAAACCAAAGAGAGATGGATCGCGAGTCGAGACAGGCTGTAATGTTAGCGATTTAGCTGTGTGCTTTGAGGACAAGAGAGGTATGGTATTGTAAGGCACTGCTTAGAGGACAGCTGTGAGCTCATTTTCTTTTTTTTGTTTTTTGCATTAATGTGAGCTCATCACGATGATCAATCCTACGGTCCCAGGAATTCTCAAAAACGACAACGGAGAAAGCAAATAACTTGATATTTTGAGAAGTTTAATGTGGTTGAAAAATGAATTTGTGTATATAATTGGCATATAAGTACAATTAGTTAGTTATAATTGATAATTGTAGTCAAAAGATAAGCATTAAAACAAATAGTAAATTGGCAAGTATTATGAAAATATGGAATTCAGAGCTTGTCCACCAAGTATTCCTTCTTCTCATCATATCATACAGTTGATAGATGAAAATGGAATGAGCTCATGGGAGTAGTATAGGAGTGGGAGCAGTGTAGTAGATTTAGAAAAATTGCATGGGGCGTGCGTGGTGGGGGTGGAAGAGTTGAGCTGTCTACCAGTTAGCGCACGTACACATAGGTAGAGAGAGGCTGAGTGTGCCAGCGATGCGCATCTCTGTGCCAAACGCAAAATTTTGATTCCCTCCTTTTGTCGTTTTGCTTTTCTTTACATGATCGGATTGGGCGCCTGCCGCACCCCCTTTAGAGAGCTCTGAACACCAAAGCTGTTCATTATTTTATTGTCCACAGAAATTTATGCCTCCAACGTAATTCTTTCAGTCAAATTTTAGCTTCCAAATATTCTTTTCTTATCATGTTCAGTCAAATATACAGAAAATATCATAACTAGTAGATCATAATATATGATCCCAGCATAAAGTAGATTGTTTATTAGGAAGTACTATGTTTTGAAAACAAGCCTTAATATGGCTCGGTAGTTAAGAGCAAGACTTGGTTTCGGTTAAATTTTAAGTTCGATTTCATGTTAGCTCTTTTTATAAGAGTCTGGGATAATTGAAGTTTTACCTATAAGTGAAGAATTAGTTGGGTCCTTAATAATGAGGTGTGCCCACTTGACCTACCTGTAGAGTGGTACACCAGTTAAACCCTTAAGAGATGTGCTACGAGATTTTCTAGAATAAATAAAAAAAAGAGAATCTACAAATGTTACCTTATAAATAGATATCGAAACTTTAAAAAGCAAATTTGGTATCAAATGTTTTTCTAAATAAAAGATCGTGTGAAAAATTAATAAGGCAAGAGTGCAAAGTGTTGATGTATGGAAGACGGTGCAACAGTTGACAGGTTTAGTTTAGACAGGATAAGTACATAGACAGTGCGATCTATTGAGAGTCTCGTTGGCTTAGAACTGGTTCACAGCTGTGTCCAACAAGGACTCTGGTTGGACGCTAGTTTCTGACTCTTCTATGCCCCACAAGTGAATCTCATTCACCAACACCAACACCTACGCGTACGCCGATTGCAATTCAAAAATCTAATTATTAGTAAACCTTTTGCTTAATGGGTAAGATAATTAAATTTTTGTTTTTTCTGTAACATTTAATTTAATTTTTAAAATATTAATATTTTTGAATAAATAACAAATAATTTTTGAATTATATAAAACCATCTTGCAATCATCACTTTCAGGCTACGTTCAATCGAGCCCCATAAACCATCCCGATTCGGGACCCCTAGTATTTGGCATTTTGAACTTTCATTTTTCATCATATTTATTAATTTTATTTCTACTTTTATGTTCTGATAATAGACTTTTGATATAAATTAGATTTAAATAAACCATAATTACCTCTAATACAAAGCAAATGTAAATCATCTGGCAAATGTCAGTATCAGTTGCCATCAATCAAGCACCATCAACCATCCAAATGGTGAATTGGGTTGGCTTTATTTGCCTGTCATTTTCCATCATGTTTATCAAAGTTTTGTTTCTAGATTGTTCTCGTTTGTTCAAGAACACGAATAGGTGACATGAAACGTGCCGTATTGAATTGTTCTCTTCATTTTCATTGGAAAAGAAGTAGGCCACTACTTTATCTTTAAGTACTTCATCTAATTGATTACTTTCTCATATTTTCTAAAAGCATCTGATCATTTTCATCTTTATAATCATCTTCAAGGGTCTTCCATTTTCAATGTTCAATTAGCAACGTTGTTTGTCTCTTTTACATTTGTTGTTATTGTTTCCATGCATGCCAAGTTATCAATTTCAAATGGTCACCACCAAAAGCAAATGAACTAATCATTAACCAATCCTGATTATCATTATCAAGTTTGAGTTGAACGCAGGACGAAGATGTATAGTTAATTTTTTAGATGAGTCTTCTTTAAATTAGCTGACTTTAAATGCAAGATCATTGAAAATTCCCGAAGGATATAGTTTCACAAAAATTCTGGTTCAGTCGTAGTTGTTTCTAGCGCAAACGAAAATAGAAAAATTAAACGCAAAATAAGCAAATTAACACCGAAATTTGTTAACATAGTACGGCTTTTAGTACACTTTGCTTACATTTTCGGTGTACTCAACCGGCTTAATACTTTCACTACCTACAATAATTTTATACGAGATTTTATTGAGTCGACTCACTCAAACTTTTACACTATCCCTTGTCTTTATAACTTGTGAAAATAATTCACATCCAATAACACGACCATCTTATACTAACCTCAACTGTAACGTTTAGATATAAAAATAAAAATAAACAACTCAAGTGATTAACAATAACTAACATAAACAACTAACACTTGAGATAAGAAAAATAACTTCCCTAATAATTCTAGCTTCGTTAATGAAAGATCGGAAAATTGTTCACCAAGAAATAAAAATGTTTCTTCACCAAGACGTTAAAAAAATCGAAGCTACAAAATTTCCAACGACTTCTAGAATTTTTCGTACACTACCACCACTATTGACAGCAACTAAAAGTACACCTGATTAACACTCAATCAGCTCAACAATAAACACACCATTGACCATGAGTGACAGTTGCAAAAATCACGAAAACTTGAGAATTTTTCGCACCCCACAAATCACAACTAACAATCACAAAATCAATACTCCATAAACAATCATAGCCACTAAGAATCAGGCAAACACCAATAGAAACCAGCTACCAAGATTAACACATTCAACAAGTAACACAACCCACAATAATTGTTCAAAGGTTGGAGCAAACACAGCTGCAGAATCACACACAATCAATAAAGAACATCCCAGCAAAGTCGTGAAACCTTGATAGAAAAAATGTAGCATCAAATCAGGATAATATCTCCTATGAAATCAACTGCAAAAATATTATCCAAGATAGCTCAAAAATCACAGCTGCCAAGTCACGAGATACCTATCGTTTTTCCCAACAAAAACGACAACCATTCAGCCTTGAAAATTCACGCAACAGGGCAGAGAAAATCAGCCACCCAGTATAAATAGATATCACAAAAAATTCAATTGCCTTTAATAGATAAAATCACTGAAATGTCACGAGAATTACAATTGTACACAAACGAAAATTCTGCAGGTTTTTCCCTCACAAAAACGATAACTTTGCAGTCCAAAAACTCACGTACACCCAACAAAAACGCAGCTACAAATCGTCAATCATAATCTTCACAAATTCAGCTATCTTAAATAACCATTATCTGTATCATGTTTTATCTTAAATAACCATAATCTTCACAAACCTGGCTTTGAATGGGGGGTATGCTCTCCTTTTTTTTTTTGTATCATGTTTTATCTTTTGATATTAAAAAAATGATTTAACATTATATAACAACAATATTCAATAAAATTGTGGTATAACATATAATTTGATGTCAAAATACCACAACTATATATAGAAACTAATGTCTTATAATTACTATCAATTATTGTAAAGAGATTGTATTGATAAGGAATTCCCATCAACGGACTTTCTCTTTCACCAAAATTTATAGTATAAGAAAAACACCATAAGAGAAATATGCATTTAACTTTTCCTATTACTGAATCAAACTGTGATTGGTCAATTTGGCTATAGATCGGGACATCATGTACACGTCAAAAGTTAGAGTATCAAAAATTGATAAAGATACCACGTTTCCATACATAAGTGGAAACCAGAAGTTATAGATAATCAGACCTTGACATCATGTGTGCATAAACGTGTGTTCTATACCCGACATGTCAAAGAAATGGAATCTGTGGCCGACTAAATGCTCTTTGCTTCTTCTGAAATATACATAAACCAGACGCTGTATAGTTAATTAGCAAAGGCCACCATATCCAAAGGTTGTAGCCATGCCATGGGCGTCATCAATTTTGGATTGAAGTCATTGAACACATCATGTGTTTTTTTTCAATCAAAATGAAGCATCTAAAGATCTAGTAGAGCTAGACGCAAAAGAACTGCTAATGATAAAATTGGTCTATTGCTAGAATATTGTTGGATGCGAAGCTTATCAGCTTGCTTTCACGTATTCTTTCTCAGCTTCTCTAAAGCCACTGTTAGTTGCTCAAGTTGAGGAATGATTAGTTCATCAATTGATGCCTTCCACCAGCATTCACTCTCACTTCCCTTCTTCATTTGGGTAAGCTCTTCTCTATCTCCAATTGATGGAAAATCTCACATAATCTTCAATTTCTTAGTATTTTTTGAATTAGTTTCTTGTTGCCCATGAAAGAATAATCAATGTTCTTGATCTTTTCAAGTGTTATATATCACAAATGTTTCTTCTATTTCTTATTTTCTTTTTAGACTAGCTTGGATGAGTAATTATATGTATACTGTTTTTTCCTACTAAAACAGATTTAATAAATTAAATGATGAGATGTCATTTGTTAGGTGTATATGAATTATTTAGTTTTTTTAATAAGTAAAATTGTATTAATAAATTAAATAGGAAGTTACATATGAGATCAAGAATAACTAGCATTTAGAGGATAAAGCTCAGTTACGTCCACGACATCGTTTAGAGGCAAATATAATAATTTCAGCTAGTACAACGACAACATATGCAATAAGAGTCACAAAAGCTTAATACTGCAATTAGATGAAGAGTTAAGCAAATTTGGAAAGTTTAGAACGCATTTTCTCCCTTTCGCACAATTCCTACCAGATTAGGATTTGGGAAGATGATAGTTGATAGCAGCAGGAGAAGGCACTGTAGCCGATGGAAAGAGAGGATCTTCAAAAATACGCTTCCTATTTCTAGAACTTACGTAGAGTGTAAGGATTGGAGTACTTAGCTTTGACAGAAGTGCTCCATGCATCAAAGACAAACGATGCCTCTTACTCAGGTACTGACTTGCAACTTGAGTTGATTTCCTTTTTCAAGAATTTTAGCCTCTGCATGTTAATAGATTCTTCATGATAAGGCTAGATTAGGGCAAACTCGGTTGGACCTTATTGAACATAGGAGTTGCTCTCTAATTCCGCCAATTAGAGAGAAGAGAATCCCATCTCGTGAGCGATGTGTGTTCTAAAATCTTCTGATGCTTCTCTCTGGCTAAATCTCCTTAACGGACAAGGCGAAGGAGATGACATAGATCTGCTTGTTGTAGTTAGAGGTATGATTCACCTTCTGAAAATAGTTTAGAGCTTCCCCAAAAGTGGTCCCAACATTAGATATAAGACACAATTCCTGTATTTTCTCCCATATGAACTGGGAGAACAGGCAGAGGAAGAAAAGATGATTCATAGATTCTTCTTCTAACTCACAGAGAACACAAATAAAGTTAGAGATAATATAGTGCAGTATGTCCACTGTACTTAGCTTATTTAGCAAGTGAGCCAGAGAATAATGGAGTAGCTAGGCATGAGAGCCTTATGCCAATTGATAGGGAACCAGTGGCAGCCACTTGCTCCCACTAGCTCCAAAAGATTTTACTTGTAAAAATTATTATTTGAAATTTTGATGGTATAAAAAAATAAAATTTTGCTATAATTAAAATTTTGCCCCCACTAAAAATAAAATTTTGCCCCTATTTAAAAAATTTTCTGGATCCGCCCCTGTAGGGAACCATTGTCTTGGGTGATTCTGATTCTCCCATTTCCTGAATTTTGCAAGTTGGAAGGTATTAGGAGTGAGAATGAGGCATTGAAATGAGTCATCTCTATCCAAATTAGGATGTCGATGAGGAGTAAGATACTATAATTCCTTTAGAATATTCCATTGGCCCCTTAGGACGATGGATTTAACTTTTGAGTTGATAGGAAGGCCATTCCAAATCTGAAGAGCTTGAGGAAATCTGATAAGGGGTCCTTTACCCATCAAATTATCAAACCATAGGAATGCTTTTTCGCCATTTCCAACCTTACAAGTCACCGAAGGTTGTAAGGAGGGCTTTAACTTTAATAGTTGAATCAAAGATCAAGAAAAGGAGTTTTTAAAAGGGATAGTCTAAAGAATAGAACCTTTAAGGATATAGGTACGAAACCAGCGGATCCATAAAGATTGTTTATCTAGTAGAATATTCCACAAATTTCTAATCAAAGCTGACCTATTAAAGGAGCTAATAGAGATCAAACCTAAGCCCCCTTCTTCCTTTCTTTCACAAACTTCTGACCATTTCACCTTTGCAAAGTGTATGTCTGAATTGAGGTTTCCCCAAAGAAATCTTTTAAATAGCTTCTCGATGGTTTTGATAACTCTTTTAGCAAGTGAGAAGTTAGAGGACCAATAGGCATGGAGGGAATTGAGTATAGATATAATAAGTTGCAATCTTCCACCAAAAGATAGAATCTTTTTAGTCCACCTACTCAATCTTCTTTGTATTTTTTCCATCAAAGGGAAGCATTCAGATAATTGTAACCTTTTTAACGCGAGTGAAAGGGATGTGTGGATTGATGATGGTCTGTTCGTGACTTTTTTGGATGAATAAAGACGCGTCAACTTTGTAGAATGATGAAGATTTCTTGATTCTTTCAGTTCGACTATGATGTTCTTTAATAGAATAAAATTAACGCAATTGAAAAGAAAGGGATATGCAAGGAATTCGCTCCTACTAGAACCTAGGGAAACCCGTTCCAAGCAACCTAGATGATGGAAATTAATTCCAAGAATTTGAACCAAACAACGCGCCACAATTTTGACGAAATTGATAAGTAAATTGTTGATTCCTAATGTAACAAGAACAAGAGGTGAAAATCCTCACTTTGTGGCCTACGACAACACAAGAATAATCTGATTTAAAAGTTGACTTTTTCTAACCCTAAAGAGGGTATTTATACCTACATCAATTAATAAAAGATTTGGGCTAAATTATTAGGGCTATCTCTCAAGCCCATCACCTGCACCAGCCCAAGACCACTTCAGATGTAGATAAGGGTGTAATTTAAA
>JAOSBP010000205.1:30383493-30407403 GCA_027563825.1 Erythroxylum mucronatum
TTCCTGTATTGTCAACACATAAACTAATATGTGATTATGCAATAACCCCCTCCCACTCATATATCCTATGGCTAGGGACACATAACAGGTTGAGTATTAGAGATATCCTAAATTTCCAATATCAATTATTAACTACCTATTGTGCAATATGGAATATGAAAGTATGAATCAATTATTTTTTGACTGCAATTACTCAAGACAACTTTGGAGGCCTATCTTAGGAAAATTTAGCACCTCCTGCCCCTACCTTAACATATCATATATTCGGAATTGGGCATCTACTCACCATTTTAAAATAAAAGGGGACTACAAATTATTCAAAATTTCTTTAGGTGCCTCTATTTGCTTCATCTGGGGTTAAAGGAACAAAAGACTCTTTGGATCAACTCCTACAAAGGTAAATTTGTGTCTAGGATAGCTCAACATCTTCATAAGATCAAAGGTAATTGCCTGTCAACTAGAAGAACAACTTGACCCTATTACCTTTGGAAATTGGAGGCTAGGATTCTAAGATACTAGCATGTAAAACATTAAAAAAAACAAATTGGTAGGTACATGGAACACAAACACCACAACATGCCTTTTAGGAAAGGCACAAGAACGAGAGATAGAAGGAATACAGGGGAAAATGAAAGACTAACCTGGTTCTAAATCCCACCAGCAACAATTAAAATAGCAACTCAATTGTGAACATTCTAGATCCTTAATAGAGAGCAAGAAAATAAAAGGGAGTGAACTTGGAGCACAAAGTAGAAATGAATATGTTTAGTTTGGAACAAAAATATGCTTTTGGATTACACGTGTCCTTAAGCAGATTGTCTTTATTTTTCAATACGCTTATCTTTAGCTTTCTTGAAATTACGATTTTGTCCTACTAGATTTATTAATGTTGCATTAGCAATGAATTATTTCACTTTCAAAAAAACTTTTTAAATATGTAGATATGGTCTCAAATTAAAGCACCACGAATGGAAGCTGTCTCTTTAAAAAGCTAGTCTTACCCTTGTTAGTATCCATTTCAACTGAGGATTCCATAACCTTATACTACTCTTGAAACACATCCTTCATTCACAAACAAGCTTTCCTTTTATTGCCCCTAACCAATGCTTTGCTCCATTATTCTCCTTTCCTAATTAGCTTTAGTATCCTTCTTCTTTTCCTCTCTCTCTCTCTCTCTCTTCCTCACTTTACTCCTCCTCATCAACAAACTAATCTACCAATCAGGGCCCTTTTTATCCTTTCAACATTCTTGCCTTCCTTATTTTCCCTGAATAGTAACTAACTTTTAAAATTATTCTCTTTCAAAGCTACTTTGGACTCATGAAAAAAGCCATTACAAAGAAGAACTCAAGTTTTAAGAAAATAAATAAGAGCAAGGCATCTATTATAAAGGATAGCAAGGAAAGCTAGGTAGCTAGCTCCTCCAATCTCTCCAAGTTGTCACAAAGAAGAACTTGGATTTTGAGAAAATAGTTGTTATAAAGGAGAGCAAACTATCTACCTCCTCCAATCCTTCCAATCCTGAGCCAAAACCCTTGCAAAAGAACTAGAAATCTATGGTTGGAGAAGCTCTTGGTTCCACCCTACAATACACTCTAATTACCTTTTTAGATGGACAAAGCATAATGGCTCCAGATGTTGAGATTTTAAGAGAAGGCACCTAGGTTTGGAATTATACGATTATAGGTTTTTTCTTGGAACACAAACTTACATTTCAAACAATTCAAAATTAGGTAGTTAAAGCATCAAAAGGAAAGGGAATGCAAGAGATTCTAAGCTCAAAAGATAATCATGTTCTATTTAAGTTTCAGAGTGAGAATGAAGCCAAGAAAATAGTGGCATAAAGACCTTGACATATCTACAACATTCCAATGTTTCTTCAAGTATAAAGACTTAGACTAAGAATGGACATAATTAAACATGAAAATATGCCATTATGGGTAAATTTTCATAACATACTGCTTGAATATTGGTCCATCAAGGCGTTAAGCTCCTTGGCGAGCTTCATTAGCAATCCCTTTTGTATGGATGAGACAACAACTATGAGGAAAAGAATATGATTCATCATAATATACCTAAGTGTTGAGATCAATAAATAACACATAGAAAACTATTCCTATATTAAAGCTGTGAGGAGAAGAGTTAGTTGAAGACATAGTCCATGTAACCTACACTTGAAAAGTTACTCTAAAATAAACAAAGAAAAATGTGAGCACTAATAGGTAAAAGGCTTGAAAGAGGGGACTATGATGAATTGATGAGTATAAAGTGCAGAAGCCAAGAAGAAAGTAGAATATGAAGGTAAACAAGTCAAGGGATAAAGGGAAAAAGTTACTAGAACCAAAAGCTACCAATGTTATGATCATTTAGAAGAATAGCAACAAGGAGATAGAGCTGGGGAAGCCAAGCCATGAAGGATAATCTTAATATAATGAAGAAGCAGGTGATCAGGCAACTACAAATGAGACAGTAGAGTCCAGAGTCCCAATTAGTAAAGAAACAAGTCTTGATTTCAAAGAGTTTCAAAGTAGCAGAAAAAGGAAATCAGGTAGGAAAACTAAACCAAAATGTCCTAAACCTTTAAATTCTGAGCCATGTCTATAATAGTTTGGAATCTAAGTGGTATGAATAGCCCTAATAAGCTAGAGGCTATTTATGATTTTGTCTAAGAAACAAAGCCCTTCTTTCTAGGTTTCCTTGAAACTAAATTAAAAAAAGAGAATAAGAAGAAGCTTTATATATTAGGTAGTCATTGATCATTCATGTCAATCCATAACCATCATCATTATAGATATATTATTGCAACCTACGGTATATGGAGAGTAAAAGTTAAAATGGAAGAATTAAGCAATCAAATGCTGCACCTAACTGTGGATGTCTTCCAAGGTAAATACACTTGTTCGCCAACTTTAGTGTATGGTGCAAGCCTAAACTTTTGAAGGAAATCTCTATGGTAAAGGATAAAATCTATCAACATAAAAATACAGGGACCTTGGATCATTTTAAGGGACTTCAACAATATATTACACAGGAATGAGGTGGATGGAAATGTTAGGCTACACTTCTACATAAGTGACCTGAAAGAGTATATCCAAAATATAGGTGTTATAGATATAAATATTGAAGGCAAGTTCTTTACATAGTGCAACAAACAAAATTCCAACTTTATGTTAAGGAAGAAGCTTGATTAAACCTTGATCAATAAACACTGGATTGATAGGTTCCTAGGAAGCAAAACATGTTTTGATGCCCCAAGTATATTTAACCATACTCCAATAATAATATAGGATATACAGACTAAGTTGAGAAGGAATTGTCCGTCATTCAATAATTTTCTTATCAAGGATAAGGGTTCCCAAAAGTGATGAATAATTGTCTTTACATGGATCTTGAAGGAAGTGAACAATTTCAATGTGATATGAAACTACAATTTATCAAAATGGAAATAAAGAAGTTCAATGAGAAGAGTTAATTCACACTAAAAAAAATGGATGCAATGATCAAATTAAAGTTGATACAGATTCACAACTCCCTTTATCATCATCTAAATAAACCTCATCAAAAGAGGATGAAAGGAAAGCATTACTAGAATACATAAGGGCTATATATATTCATCAATCCTTACAAAAGGAAAGGTTAAAATGGAGTGAAGATGGAGACCAAAATACTAAATTCTTTCATAACATAATCAAATCTAAAAGCGTTATAAACAGAACAACATCTTTAAGGAAACCAAATTTGGACTACATCTTCACTCAAGAAGATTTTAAAGAAGAAGCATTCATATATGATAATGAATTCGTTGAAACCCAAGCTCTTACTAGTTCATCACTCACTACTCTTAAAACATTCAATAAAACTGGTTTACCTATTCAATTTAAGGAAGCAATATGCAGACCAGTATTTTCCCAAGAGATTGAATAAATGATATTTGAGTTAAATCCTATGAAGGCACCTAGGCCTGATGGAATCAATGGTTACTTCTTTCATAAGATATTGAGATCAACTAGGTACCTAATATTAGAAGTTGTCTAATAATTCTTTAAGAATGGCTAGTTGTTAAGGTAGTTGAACAAAACCCATATCTATTTGATTCCTAAAACTCATAACCTTTGATCTATGAAAAGCTATAGGCATATTTCTTACTATAACTTTGTTTATAAAGTCATGTTTAAAGTTCTTGCAGCTAGGTTGAAATAACAACTGCCAACAATAATTATACACTTAATGAGCATGGAAGGGTGAAATATTGGTGATAACATCTTATTGGCTCAAGAACTATGTAAGAAAGAACATTCCAAAAAATTGTACTTTAAAAATGGATTTCAACAAAGCTTTTAAGAGTGTGAGCAGGAGATTTATTATAAAACTATTCTAGGCTTATGATTTTCCTGATAAGTTCATTAACGAGATGACATAATACATTACATCAACCTCTTTTAGTATACCGATTAATGGAGAGCTAGAAAAGCTCCTCAAAGGAGGAAACGGATTAAGACAGGGGATCCTCTATCCCCCTATGTATCCATTATATGCATGGAAGCATTATTCATTCTAGTTAAGCACAACATTTCTCTCAATCCAAAATTTGGATACCACATCAAGTGTAGTAGAGTTGGCTTGGTGGATTTGTCATTTGTAGATGATCTTTTAATTTTTTGCAAGGCTAATGACCATTTAGCCTATACAATATCTAGTACTCTAAAAATCTTTAAGGAGTATTCTAGGTTGAGTGTGAACTATGGAAAAAGCCAAGTAATACTCTCTAAGAGTGTAATGAATGAAATCAGTTGTCCAGAGTTTCAGGGTTCAAAATAACTTCAACCCCTTTCAACTACTGTGGGCAGCCTATTTCCACAAAGAGATTAAGGTTTAGAGAATGTACTCCTTTGATTGAAAAGATCCAAAAGAGACTTAATCACTAGTGTAACAAGGAGCTATTGTATGGGGGTAGATTATAGTTAAAATCAGTGCTTAGTTCACTCTATATATACTAGGTTCTACAAATGCTATTGTCCAAAAAAGTAACCAAATCTCTAAAGCAAATTATGAGAACATTCTTATAGGGAGAAAGAGGAAAAAAGAAATCATTGGCAAAGGTCAAGTGACAAGATATTTGCATACCATATAAAGAGGGAGGACTGGGGATAAGGACTATCAAGCTGAGTAATCAAACCCTGATAGCCAAATGAGTCTGGGAATTAATCATAAAGGAAAAGTCACTGTGATCCAGATGGATGCACAACTACATATAAGAGGAAGAAGCTTATGGGAAATAAAAAAGGATACAAACTACTCAAATTTCATATCGTAACTAATCAAAGCAAGCATAATTATTGAATGCAGGATAGGTGATGGGAAGAAAGCTTCATTATATTATGATAACTAGTTAAAAGAAGACCCTTTATACCTCTCTAACCTTAGAGAAACTGCCAAGATAGATTTCAGCTTGATGTTAAGGTTCAATTTTGGATAACAAGGAACCAATGGTCAAATTACCCATAAGAAATGACAAGAAGCCTTCCATATTACAATCGAAGAGAATGAAGAGTATATATATATATATATATGGAAGGCTCATCCATCAGGAATTTTCACTAATAGCTCATGCTGAGAGCTATTGAAGAGGAAGGGTAAAAAAGTTTGGTGGCATAAGCTTCTTTGGAACACGCATCTGGCACTACCTTCCTCCTATGGCTCACTGTACGGTTTAACAACAAAAAACAGGCTTAAGTTTCTTAATATTCAAGATACATGTGCTCTATGTAAATCTGCAACCGAAACATCAAGCCACCTCTTCTTCAGATATGAGGACACAAAATAGATTTGGAGAAAGGTTCAAGATGCAATGTTACTCGGTAATAAATTCTTCGACTATAAGGCGGTGCTTAGTTGGATCCAGGACGGTAGAACCAGTAATAGAATGAAAACCAGAGTTATCAATTTCATGGGCATTAGCATGTGTATGCTTTGGTGAGAAAGCAATTGCAGGTGCTTTAGGGGAAACTTATAAGAAAGCAATATTGTGTGGATATAAAACATAAAATGAGAATGTTAAATGCAGTGGGATCAATTACGGTAATGATTCCTTATTTATATTTCTTTGTGCATATAGTAATACAATTAATGATAACATTAAAAATTGTGAAGTTACATTTACATAACTTTAAATAATATAAATTAACTATCTGATATATTTGAAGTCAATTTCACTTTTTATAATGCATATTAGATTTAAAAATTTTATATTATATGTTAATGTTTACATTAAAGTTTAGAGTTTGATCACTTTCAATATGTGAAATAGTTATAATAATTTTTTAATAAGTATAAATATACATTGTACATGTACTAATCATCAAAAAATAAAATAAATTGAGAATAATTGTTAAATATTATATTGTTGAGATAAATATACAAATTTAACTTTTGTTCATAAAATATAAATATTTAATAATGAATAAATTCTGAATTAAAATAGTAAACAAAAATCATGCCACTAAATGCAATATTGAAAAAGGTAATGCAACTATTAGTTACATCATCATTAAAATTAAATAAATTGTTTCATTAATTTTTGTAGCTTATTAATTAAAATTAAAACTGCTTTTAAAAATTTTGACTTGTCAAACTAAAAGAAGTAATTCTTCTTCGTATATAACTGGATTACGACAATTTACCTTAGGTTATGTTTGGTTGGACATAAAATTTTTAATGAAATGAAATTGAATAGAATGGAATGTTAATTGATGTAATATTATAAAATTGTTATTTGGGAAGGATGAAATGGTTCATAATATAATATAGTGAAATATTGTTTGGACGAAGGGTTTATAATGTAATATAGTGTAAAGTTATTTATCATTTTACATTCTATCCTAAACCTTCTAAATCATAAGTTTTTTTTTTTACTGTTTAAGCTAGAATGAGATGTAATATAAAACCCTCTTCTTCTGTCTCATTCTATTATAAACCTTCTTCGCAAAAGATGAAATAATATTTCATCTCATTCCATTTCATTTCATTAATAAACTCTCGACTAAATGTAGCCTTAAAGGAGAAGATTATAAGGTCATTGCGCGTGTCATTTTCTCACAAGGTTGTTGAGATGCAACTTTTACTCAATAATGACTCCTTTCGGTATAATCCTCTCCAAAATTTGGTCAGAATGCCAAGCTTCTGCACAAATTTGCATGGAATGGATTGGTTAAAACATTTTATCAATGAGCCTGGTCTTACTCTTCTAAGCAGTCTTGAAATCACATCAAATAGTGGATGTAACAGCTAGCAAAATCCAACCACTTCACTCAGTTTATTGCCCCCAACTCTTATAACAGGAACCACACAGATTCATGATTCAACAGAAGAAAAGATTCCGCTCTAATTTACATTTATTTGGGAAAAAACTCGAATCGTGTCCATAATTCCTATAATGCTCTTTCGTTTTATTGTCAGAAATATAAGAATCAGATTTGCCTATTCTGTTTTTGGTACAACAGAAACCAGAAGTTACTCTGATTGCACATTAGATCACAGGTTGAGAATGACAAAAACATAAATAATTTAGAGTACTATTGGGTCTGAAAAGATAGCTCTTTAAGCTGTTGGGGATCCACTTCTGATGGTGCCCGAGTAAGGGCACATTGAGCAGTTGTTGTCTTTGGAAAAGCTATTACATCTCTTATAGAATTGGCTCCACTCAACAACATAACCAATCTATCCAACCCATACGCTATCCCACCTGTTGCAACCAAATGTTAAACCAAGACAAATGATTTGCATTTTAAAAAACTCAACACAGAAAAGGCAGGGTAAGGAGTTCGTACCGTGCGGCGGAGCACCCATGTCAAAAGCCTCCAGAAGATAGCCAAACTTTGCTTCTGCCTGCAGACAAGATAGAATGTGTTCCACTTTATGCCGGATGGTCAATCGTACAATAACCAATTACTAGGATTCTCATATCGAATTTTGAGTAGTTAAAGCTACCAAGAACCTAATTATAAGAAGAATCTGCATGTGTTAAGTTCAAAAACGAATTATTCCATAAGAAATTTGCATATACTTGCATCAGTGAAATTGATCCCAATTTGAGTTGGGCTGTAAGTGTTGGGGAAACCAATTCCAAATTCTCGTTACCATGTTCTCCCAAGTATTTAAAAAGATACAACGGCCACCAGTCTTTTCGTCTTGGCAGTCACACAATATGGATCACAAGCAACATCTTGGCATTTTGCAAAATATAGGATGCATGCAATACATGCAAGTAACTTAGAGTCCTTTACTCACCTGCTCAGGTGAAATGCCAATAATTTCCAAAACCTTCTGTTGGACCTCACGCTTATAAATTCTCAAGCTTCCTCCACCAATCTGTTAGCAAAAGTATAAAAGTAAAAGGTACCCACTCTTATATATTGTAACATAAGTTCCAGTAGATCAAAAGGAAATTGATAATTACCTCAACCCCATTATAGACCATGTCATATGCAAGTGCACGAGCTGTGCGAAGATCCTCTATGTCCTCAGGATTGGGTGCAGTAAAGGGGTGATGTAATGCCTGCCAGAAGAAATAAATAGACACCGAAAATGTTAGATATCATAAGACGAGATATACACCAGCACATCCTGTGAATATAACATTTTTTGTCAAAATGCAGAGCACTTATGTCATAGAAAAGCCAAAACACAGGTATAATTCCAATGCAGACCTCAAGCCTCTGCTCCGTATCATTCCACTCGAACATTGGGAAATCAATAACCCAGAGTATTGAATGCCTGGACTAAAATTATAGATGATGAAAGAATAAACTTATTGTCAAAGTACAACACAAAGAAAATAAAGAAGTACATACAAAATACAAAAATCCAGGGAGGTCAAGGTACATACATGGTCAATTAAACCCAATCCATTGGCTACAAATAACCTTAATCTGTCCAAAGTTTTATTAACCAGTGCATGATGACCCACAGCAAACAAAATAAGGTCCCCAGGTCCTGCGGAGCATCGTCTCAACAGTTGGGTTTTAGATGTTGGATCCAGGCTTGAAACCAAAGCAGGAATCCCCTCAACATCACCTAAAAATTTTAAACAAATAGTGAAATTTTGAAACAACTTATACCATTGGTCTTCAAGGTTGACACAAAAATTTCAGGAAATAAAAAAACATTTTTTACCATTATCCAAGACCTTTAGGAAAGGTAAACCCTTGGCTCCAGATTTGGTTGCTTCATTGTACAAATCTCCTTTCTTAAGAGCTGTGTTCGAATAAGTTTTGGCACCTGAAGGCACACATAATACTTTTATAATTCCCCCATTTTGCAAGCTATCAGAAAATACCCTGAAAGTGGAGTCTGCAAAAATATCAGACACCTGCACATATTTGAACAAACCTTCAACAGCTGAATGGAAGCATGTAACTTATGGCTAGATGTCCTGTACATCAGATATTCTGAAGGTACCTCATATGTAACAACAAATATATGCTAACGTGACAAGTTTTTAAAGAGCTTAAGGTAAGATGGAGATAATATTAAATGCCAAGTTGGACAAACATGGTATCTGGATAAAGTGCAGCCCAAAATCTAATTAACATCAAGAATTCAGAATTTTTCAAGTGGATCATGCACTCCTTCACAGAAAAAGATGATAATGATTCATTTATTCTTCAAATGCAATGCTAAACTTCAAGCAGATCAGGAGAAAACTTAGTTTTTCAGAAAGGCAAGTGAAAACTTATAAAATTTAGAAACTAATTCACTGCCTAAACTAAAAGATGATAACTAATCGCAGAGTGAATGGGAAAAAAAGAAGGTAATAGCTCGTAATCATAAAGAAGTTTGAAAGCATAAAAATTTGTTCATAAAGACATTTTGATAGCAAAATAGCATAATTTAAGGCTGCAGAAAATAAAATTAAAATTTTATAAAATTTAAAATAGTAACATTTAGAATCAGCCAAGTGGTTCTTCACCAATAGGGTGATGTGTACAACTTAGCAAGTAGAGCTCACCAGATATATGATGACATTTTAACAGCATTCAAATTCCCCACCTTCACACACACAATGGGATAGAACATTACCTCTTGCAACTCAAGATCAAATCTAGTATCTGGCCTGTCTGAACCATATTTACTTAATGCTTCAGTGTATGTAAGCCTTGGGAATGGGTTTGGCAGCTGGATACCTATAATCTCTGCAAAAACCTGCAACAACAAGAAATTTTGTCACATAAACATTTACCAAGACAAATTCTGTACGATGTTATTGCAGCATGTAGTGACATCTAGAATTAGACATATTTGATCTAACTGCAATACTAATAGTTTGATGAGAGCTATCAACGAGTTCACCTGACCTGAAATCTCTAAGATATAAATATGCAAAAATGAATGGTCCACAGCAACTTCAAGTAAATAGTAAACTATTTTATCTAAAAAGAAAAGAAGTAACCACTGATAGAAATATTTTAACATTAAGCTGTGCTTGTTTTATGTATCTCTAACCTTTGCTCTGAATCATAAGATGGGGGAAACTATCCTAAGAACAATTTACGGTTAGCAATGGGAAAATCAGATGACACCCCTTATGACTTTAAAACGTATTTACATTTTTTCCAATAGTCGATAACAAATGATTTAACCTTGCGTATCATATCCTCATTGAGCCTTAGCATGTCCTCTAAGGGAGTAAATGCCAGCTCCATATCTAACTGAGTGAACTCGGGTTGTCTATCAGCCCTAAGATCTTCGTCTCTAAAGCACCTGCATGCAAAGAAAAGTATTTGTGACTGTAGCATCAACATGGTCAAGATAAGTTTTCCATTGCTGCCAACTGTTGCCAAAAAAATTGTTATCATCCACCACAGACATATCACAGAAAAAAAGAAGTTGAAAAGGAAAACTGCAGCTCGATTATAAATGCAAACAAGGACCAAGCTACAAGCATGTTGAAAGGAAAAACAATCATAATGAAATGATATCGAGCTCAAACAGACAAGAAGAAAAAGTTACCTTGCTATTTGATAATATCTGTCAAAACCAGAAACCATCAACATTTGCTTGAAGAGTTGTGGACTTTGGGGCAAAGCATAGAATGTTCCTGGCTTCAAAACACACAATGAAGTGAATCAGAGCAGACAGCCATGAAAACATATCCCAAGCAATAACTAACTAGAAGGACCTGTGCTTTTAGCAATGTATAGTTCTCAACAGGACTTGAGATATAACAGTTTCTGGGTTGAAAGGTATCAGATCTCAGCAGTTTTTAACATTAGATATACACGTCGCTAACTTACATAAGATGTGTACTGATATTATAAAAGAATGGAGCATTAAGGGCAGTTGAAAAAATGTCTAGTACCTGAATTCTTGAGGGTACCAAATAATCCCGAGCACCTTCTGGAGTAGATCTAGAAAGTACTGGAGTCTCAATCTACCTTATGAACACAAAAATGTTGCATCAAAATATAATACAAACATGAATATATAAAAGAAGAAGACTAATTACTACGGCCATGCTCAAATGTACTTGTTAAATTGCCATCTCTTTTCTTCCTTGTTTTTGTATAACAATGATTATTGAAATAAAATTCTCAAAAAGCAACTTTTCCCTATTACAAGCAAAACTAATAGTTTCCATAGAAGAAAATCATAAGGTATTGCATTAAGATCATCATCTTAGTAAATCTTTCTAAAGCATATCTGATCGCTCTGAATACTTATTTGTTAATGTGTGTGTCTGTTGATTGACAAAGAAAAAGTGAAAAAGTTAAATCAAATGGGAATTATGTGAAAAAAGGAGCTATGTTAAAAGATCAACCTCCACAAAATCATGTACATCTTCCAGATATCTTCGAATGAGTTTCACCACCTTGTGCCGCAACACTATATTATTATTCATTTGCTGCCGCCGTAAATCAAGACATCGATATCTACAAGATGTATAAAACCTTGCATTTAGATTACTATTAATAATGTAATAACTGAATCAACAGTGAAAGTACCAAGGTATGAAGAAACTTTCAATTCTAGCAAGCAGGAGCTGACATACTACAAAGATTTTAGGAAACAAGGAATGATAATGAATACTAAAAGTAAATAGAAATAGCTGATAAGATAAAACACATAATTGGTGATGCATTTACTTGCCTGGCAGTAGAGCTTGCTTTTTCTGGATTCTAATTAGAAATACATTACACTATGTGTGGGCTTGTATCAAATGTCCCTATATCTATGCTAGAGTAACTTATTGTCCACTTTCGCAATTGCAAGTAACATCGCTCTTACCTCAAACGAATCTCTTCTTTGACAGAATCTTTGGCGTCATCTCCAGAGGTGACTAAAAACGGCAACTTTGTCCTCACTTCATTCAATACCTGAACATGCTCTGCAGCAATCTAGCATAGAAAAACAACTATCACATTACATGATTACAAACAAGGAATAACAAAAAAAAGAGAGAGAAAAGAACCAAAATATAACTTACCTCTATAAAGCCAGTTTTCATTTTCTTATTCACAGACTCGGATGGGCGAGATCGAACCACACCTTCCACAGCAACTACATACTCCAGTCTCAAGTCATTTATAATGGAATGAGCCTCGGGAAACTCATCAGGAAGCGTTGTAACCTACACTTGCAATAAACAACAAAATTCAAGACCAAAACAACGCATATTACCTAAATGGGTCAACTTTCTCAGTAACTCTAAACCAAGTTCACAATTTTCCTGAACCCTGCAATAATAGGAATTATACAACACCGAAATTCAGTATAAATAAAATGAATTGTGTCTACGTTATGTATACCTGGACAATGCCCGTGTGGTCTCTGAGGTTGAGAAAGGTCAGACCACCATGGACGCGGTGGAGAGCGACCCACCCACAAAGGCGAACACGCTTACCGACGTCTGCAGAGGACAAGTCGCCGCAATATTCGGTACGAGGGACCCACTGGAGAGTGTCCTTGAAAGAGGCAGGCGACAACCTGCGAACGGTCTCAGTGGACGCAGAAACAGAGGAAAAGATTATTCTGTTTCTGGGATTTGGTCTTGGGACGTGTCCGTAGATGATGGTGCGGAGAAGAGGCAGAGAGGGCATTCGTCGGAGAGTTAGCAGAGGGAAAGATCTAAGGATAAGAGCCATGGTGGCGCGTGTTGTGCCACGGACAAAACAGTGGTTTTGAGTTTTAGAGGGTTGCGTTTGAAGGACCAAAAGAGTGGGCACGTGCGATGTCACTTTGATCTCAAGCTTGATACTTTGCTGTGTGAAGATCTATTCTTTCGACCTTTTCCTCCTTTTTTTTTCATTCATTCATTCATTTTTAATTCTTTCTTTCTTTGTTTTGTTATTTAAACAATATTTTAATATTTTATTATATATTTATTTAAATAATTATAACATTATAGTAATTTTAAGGTTTAGTCTCAGGATTATAAATATTTTCATTATATATTTATAACTTTATAATTTATATATTTATTTTAAATTTATATATAGTTTGTCTTTGTCTTTGTTTTTAATTTATAAATATAAATTTAAAGGTTTAGTCTCATCTTCCAATTAGATTTCATCGTTATCGCAATTGTTGGATGGATTACATCCTTAATCATTTGGGAACTTATCATTAACCTTATCCACATTAGAAAATATTGATAGATTTTATCCATATCACAACAATCCAATTAGATTTCATCGTGAAATTAACCATTGGATAGATTTTATCATAATCTCAACCATAGCAATAACTTCTATAAATTTCATTCTTTACTAAATCAAATATGTATCAATTTATTGTAATGGATTATGATATTGGAGGTCCTTCTAATATCAAATTCCAAAACATGCTATCATCTTCATCTACATCATCATCAAGTGATGATAAATTTGAGTTGATGATGCATAATACAGTAGAATATTCATATATAATTTGATACAGAAAAATAAATTAGCAATTGAGCTCTTTGCAATCAACAAAACAACCAAGGTGGCCCTCAAGGGGTGTGGCTTGATGGTTGAGAGCGGGGCTTGGCTTTGGTTAGGTCTTATGTTCGATTCCATGCTAGCCCCTCTTATAAGAACCTGAGGCAGCCGGAGTTTTTCCTGTAAGTAGAGAACTAGTTGGGCCTTCGATGATGAGATGTAGCCACTTGGCTCGCCTGTGGAGTAGTGCGCCAGTTGGACCCTCAGAGAGGAGTGCCCACTTGGCCCGACTACGGGGTTTCCTCGAATCCAAAAAAAAACAACTAAGGTGGGCTCGTGGCTCCATCTAGGGCATATAGTGATCAACCGTGATCGTGAAGTTGCAGATCATATTTTGTTTTTACATTATTTCCGTGAAAATTCGAGATATAATGATAATATGTTTCAGCAACAATATCAAATGTCCCGAAGTTTGTTCCTTCGTATTGTTGATGTTGTAAAAGACCATGATAGCTATTTCCAACAATGAAAAGATGAACTTGGTAGACTTGGATTATCAACTTTACTAACAAATAACAGCCACATTCTGGATGTTAGCATATGATATACCTATGGATGCTACGGATGAGTACGCTAAAATTGATGAGTCAACAGTAATTGAAGGCTTCAAGAGATTCTATTGTGCCATTGTCGAGAATTTTCCAAAACGGTATCTTAGATCACCAAATGCTAACGATATTGCAAGGCTTCTTCATATTGGTGAGCAACGTGGTTTTCCAGGAACGTTAGGTAGTCTCAATTGTATGCATTGGAAGTGGAAAAATTGTCCAACGACTTGGTCAGGACAATGTGCTAGACATTTGGAATCACCAACTATTATTCTTGAAGCTATTGCTGATTATAATCAATGGATATGGCATGCTTATTTTGGTATGTTAGGTACAAATAATGACATTAATGTGTTGGACTCATAGCATTTACTTTCTAACCTTGCTCAAGGTATTGCTCCTCCTGCTTATTATGTTATTCAAGGAAAAGAATATAGTATGGGATATTATTTAGTTTAGGGGATTTATCCGAAATGGTCCACTAGTGTGCAAACAATTCATGAGCCACTTTTCGTAAAGAAAAAATATTTTGCAATGAGACAAGAGTCATATAGGAAGGACGTAGAGAGTGCATTTGGAGTTCTACAATCGCTATTTGCAATTATTACAAGACCGACACATTTTTGAAAAAAAAAGTGTTGCAAGATGTCATGACTGCATGCATTATTATGCACAATATGATTATTAAGGATGAATGTAATCTCAACGAACCAATCACAAGTGTAATGGAAGCTCTAGAACCGACTGTAGAAAGGGTAAAAGATGAAAATCTCTTATTTCGACAATTTTTTACCTGATATAAACAAGTTAAGGACAAAAATGTGCATATTGAATTAAGGAATGCATTAATAGAACATTTATGAGAACAATATACTAATTCAGAGGATTAGTGGATTATGTTATGTCTATTTTCAGTGGCGACATTATCTTTTAATTTTTGTGTGTGTAATGAATGTTTTATGCCTTTTTTAATGTCAAGATGTTTTTGATTTATGAAATTCAATAAAATTTAATTTTTGATATTACATAATTATATTGTCATTTAATATATTTAAATAATATGAAATATTGCAATATATCATATATGTTATTTTATTTAGTATTATCAAACAACAAATTATAGTTTAATTTAAATTTTATTATTTATTAGCATAAAATATAACAACAATAATATTGTGAATAAAAAAGTACATGAAAAAATAAAGTTGGGTTAATTTTATAAAATAATTCTAATAATAAAAAATGAAAGGTAAAAAGGAATATGCTAAGAATATTCCTTTTCGGGGTGAAAAATAGGGTTATGGGTTGGAATGAAAAAGTATTGTAGCATCTCTAAAATGGAGGAAACTCTACTCCATTTTAGAGAAATGGGTTGGAGATGCCCTTAGTCCGTAAACATAGGTCACGACACAAAGTGGAGAGACCACAAAATTTGTTGAATTGAATTCAATATAGTCAAATAGTGCATGATTGTTTATTATAAAAATGCAAAAATAGAGTTGCTTCAATAGTGTTGAAAATAAGAGTTGCTTTAGTACAAATGAAAAAAAGAGTTACTTCAATACATAAATAATGTATAATGGTAAAAAATAAGAATAATTGGTAATTAAAACAAATTGAATTGTATGTTTACAGTTAGATTGAGGTACTTATAAATATTTATCCATCCTCTTGTTTTAAGTATCAAAAATAAATTTAGGCATTTAAGAGTAGAATTGATGAATATCTAATCTAATAAATTTAAGTAAAAGTTAATATTTATAACTTACAGCCAATCAATAAGTGCTTATATTGTAATTCTTATTTTTAATCATAATAATATTTTGTATGTTCTATTTTTTAGTATTAATTATACTATGATTTTGTATTATATACCTAATTATTCCGATAAGTGGTATCAAATCTTAATTCGAGTATGTATATCTAGTTATTATACATTCTATGGTTATCATTATAAGTGGATTATCCGCTTAAAAATTAGATATTGTTCACTCATTAAAATATCATGTATTATTCATGTATACAATTATTATTTATGTAAAATAGTAAAAGTTATTTCTTTTAACTTAAAGTAGTCTTTGATTGAAGCAATAACATAGTGGATCTTCTACATCATGGGTAGAAAATATAAACTATCACGCAGATTATAAAGCCAATTAGAGGTGTAGTTTGTACTTATAAAAGGATGGGAGATATATGCAAACTTGTACAGGTTAAAAATAGATATATTGTCAAAAATAAAGGCATTAGTCACTTTAAGTAATCTAAATGAAAGATCTTTGATGTTATTACATTAAAAAATTAGACTTATATCTATAAAAGAAATTAATTTTTTTATTGAGTAAAAGCTACTCTCTAGGCTCAAAGTGGCATCACTACCATTTTATGAGCATTGCATTATAAGCACGCAACCATATGTAAATTTTAAGACATTAAATTCAAGAAGTAAGGTATCTTTGAATTGTTTCATTATGATGTATAGCAAGCACGATTTTCATGTATGGGGGAGGAAAGCACTTCTTCATTTTTATTGATGATTATTTCTGTAGGTGTTGGGTGTACTATATCAAGACAAAAACATAAGTGCTCTAATTTTAAAGTTTTTAAAGTGTTTGATGAACTTGATTTTGGTAAATACAATTAATATAAGAGAATATGTTGGTGATGAATTTGATTCATTCTATAAGCGTTAAGGCATCAAAAGTAGCTCACCATTGCATACACTCCTTAACGAAGCAGAGTGAAAAGATTGGATGAACAAAACTCTATCAGAAATGTTGTGAAAATTGATCGGATTAGAGTAGGCTCACAGCTAAAATAGGAATGGGAAAATAGTAATGAACACACAGATTTTACGTGGAAAACCCCCAAATTAGGGTAAAAACCACGGGCAAGGATAGAAGACTTTTACTATTGGAAAAACTGGAGAATTACAAGGAGAAACTAGACCCACAAAAATATACAAAATATTTTTGCCTCTTTCTTTTCTCTCTCTTCTCTCTCACGTTTCACCACAATAGCTTAAGCTTTGTTGAATCCATCAACATCCTTGAATTCCAGGTATGACATCCCTTTAATGGCACCAGACCCAAATCTGTTAGGATCCATATTCTTACAATATCTCTGCAGCTTTTGAAATGCTCATTCAGGGAACTCCTAATCTCATCCTCACCAACAGACGTATCAAATCCCCTAACAAAAAATTTTTGAGCTTGACCCCTCTCACCTTTTTGGAAAGAGTTGGTATTATCTTTACCGCTATATGGAGTATGTGAACCTCTATCACCTCTCTCACGAGCCAAGTCTAATCTAAGTTCACGGCCATTCAATATTTGACCATTTAATTCAAGAGCCTATAAAACATAAATTGAACAAATACTTTAGCAAAAGAAGGTAATAAGACATATATTGAAGCAATCATTCACAAACATAATGCTTTGATTCTATTTGCAATACATCCAATGCAACTTTATGGCTTCTATAAGTTTGTCAAGGCACCTAACTAAAAGTCTGTGTGTAGCCTGGGAGATTTTTGGCAAATATCTAAGTAGAATGCCTCCATTGATCATCATTAATTTGTTCCCAACATTTTTCCAAAATGCCATAACGAACATTAAAGAATCATTGATCTGTCAGCACTTCCAAAAATAACACTGACACCTATTGTGCTTCTGTTGCCCCATAAAAAGAGGTTAAACAACACTGACACCTGCTGTGCTTCTGTTGCCCCATAAAAATAGGTGATCACCTCTGCAATTATTGCAAAGCTTCAACACAATAACTGAGTATGGATTGTTAATGTGGATGGCTTGGCAGATATAATAAATCAGAAAAGCTCTACTGGAGTTTTTGTAGTTTAAGCTCTTCCACAAAAAACTCCCATAAATATAAATTATAAATAAAAAATGGACTTCAATCCATGAAAACTTGCAAATGCATGCATAAGTGCCCACATGTACTAACATATATCAGAGAGAGCAAAAGAAAGAAAAGAGCACTCACTTTCTGTGCTGCCTCAGCTGTGTCAAATTCAACATGTCCAAAACCTTTGAACCTCTGATCAGCAGCATCAAAAGCAAGGCGAACATCCACAACTTCCCCGACACCTTGGAAGAAACATTCCCTGAAGAAATAAAGCATCAGATACCACCTTAACAAATCTTATATTCACAGTTAATACAAAAGAACATACACATCAGCTTGTTCAATTTGATATGGTAAGTTGCCAACAAAGAGAGTCTTTGATCCCTCTGAAGCAGTCACGGGAGTTTTGGGCTGGAAAAGATGTGAAAAAGAAAAGGCCTTAGATTGCATTCTATGTAGAAAGAAAACCAAAAGCTAAAAGAAAATTAATAGTCCCTTACAGTTTCTCTTATTAAATCACTCTGGTTAGAGGACGTAATGGGATTTCTTTTTATTAGTTATGATGCTAATTCGCAAAATACATTTGTAGAATGGGAATGTACTTCAGGAAAATCAACAAAAAGTATAAAATTCACAAATGATATTTACTTTTTTCTCAGGAGTTTTTGCAGGTTTCTCATCCTCGCTATCTTCCTCTTCATCAAAACTGTCATCATAGCTCTCCTCATCACTACTTTCCTTCTCATTAGCCAACTTTGCCTAAAACATATTAGGATCAGTTGCAGATCATACAAGAAATTAAAGCAACACCAAAAGTTTTAATTTTTACCTTATTTTTTATTAGCTGGAGTATTTTTACCAAGGGTTCCAACCAGATATAAAAATAAGAAGTAAAATGAGGCCAGGTCTCACCTTCTTTGAATCCTCTGTTTGTCCAGTAGCCACCTTAGCTACAGGAGCCTGCAATGTTGCATAAAATATCAAGATAGGTTACAGATAACATACACACTTAAATATAGAAAACAGGTTAGAGTGAGCAAAACACATCATTAGCTGAAGAAACAGCCCTTAATTGATTAGTTTGCCATGCAAAACAATTTAGGGATGGCAATGATTAAGGTGTTTTCAATGTGCCGGCTCACGGGCCAAGCCAAGCCCAAGCTAAAATAACTCAAGGCTCAACTATTTTAAGTCAAACAACATCATTTTGATTGGAAGAGTTGGGCATCGGGTAGGCTTAGGCTTAGGCCTAGGCAGCAACCTAGGCCCAAACCCAATTAAAAAAAGATTTTACACTTTTAATTTTAAAATTTTATTTTAAAGAAAATTGGCCGTGCTGGCCCGTTGCCATCCCTATGACGAAATCAATACAACTCAACATGCAACAAAAGACAGGTCACTGATTAAAAGACTCTGCAAAAGGTACGGATTTGCAATCCCTAAGATTTCTTACAAATTTTACTAGTTCAAATGAAAATAAAACATATAAGAATCGTCAGAAACAGATTATGCTCCACCTCATCTTCAGATGACTCATCAGAGTCACTTTCTTCGGAGCTTTCAATTGATTCAGCCTTACTTTTAGTGTTGGCACCAACTGTCCTAGTAACAGGAGCCTTGGCAGGAACAGCCTGGACAGAAACAATGGAAATTCAGCTTTATCAATGTACACCAATATGGTAAACAACAAAGGGGGTTAATCATCAAGCTTTCATATCAATGAGATCCACAGTTTAATCAGAGTGCACCTTTCCCTCTTCAGATGATTCATCAGAGCTATCACTTGAATCAACTTTATTCTTTACAGCCACATTAGTAATCAGATAAATTTTTGGGGAAAAAGGCAAATAAAATTTTGGGGAGAAAAGGCAAAAACCAAGTACTCACGTCATCTGAGGATAACTCCTCAATACTGCTTTCATTAATAGGTAGTTTTATTTCCTTTACTACCTTCTTTGTGACTGTCTTGACCTAATCATTCAAGGAATTATCGATCAGAAAATGGATACACGTGCATGTGTTTGAATATATACAAAAATTACTGTCATGCAGATCTTAAGAAAACCAAAGTAATAAAATAAGCATACAACACACAAACATGAAAGCTAGAAATTATGTAACAAAATTGAATGAGAAAAAACGAAAATGAAGTAACAACCCGTGGCAAGTACAAGGAACTTACCTCCTGCTCCTCTTTAGGGTCATCAGAACTACTGGACTCCACTTTTTTCTTTTTCTGAGTCTTCACTTCAGTTTTCTTCTTCTGAACGACCTGTTTCACTACTTCACCAGTCTTCTGCTTCTTTGCATTCACTATCTTCTCCAAAGACTCTTCAGCTTCTCTCTTACCTATGCATGAACAATTTATGACTTTGATCATAACAAAGACAGACAAGGAAAATAAGATTTTTTTACCTGATCACATAAAATCTTACAAACATCAATGGACCAACAAAATGCCGGAATAGAGATGAAGTAGCAAGAAAAGCAGGAAAGCTTAATTGACAAAAAAGCTTGCATGCTTGAAATTTCTTTCACATGAATGTTCAAAAAAATGGAGAAATAGAGGAAGTCGTTCAATGCCATTCATTAGTGAACAACTTGACGACATGTTTTGTCATATTCATTAAAATAATGACAGGCACTCTTAATTCACAGATTATAAGCAAACTGAACATCAACCACTTTTGATAGGCATATATCTGTTAGAAAGTTGTAGGATTGTCAAAAAAAGCCAAAATGTCAACAATTGTACAGTGATTCCTAATAGACAAACCAAGAAGCATCAAAACCAGCAAAAAATATTTCCAAAAAGAAACGAAAACATTATAATCAACACATACTACCAAAATAACAACTTAGCAAAACATTGTTCATCCTCCATATCCATGAATTGAGGCAGGGAGACACACAAAAACACAAGTAGGAACTCAATATGAAAAAAAGTAGACACACTTACCATCAAATCCGATAACAGCAACCAAATGGACATATTACACATAAAAAAGAGCAAACAACAAAACCAAAAACATCGGTAAGAATTAGACTCTAATTTTTAAACCTTTCTTTGCAGGCTTGGATGCAAGAGTAACAGCTGGAGCTACATCAACCTACAAAAACATAAAAGATCAAACAGGAGACCATGAAACCATTAAAAAGAAAAGATATAAAATCATTGGCAAATAAAACCAAAAGAAAAGCTAGAATAGTACCTTGGGGGTGGATTTCTTCCTAGACCTGCCCATGGTTAACAAATTAACGATTCTTTTTGACAAGAACTGCGAGAAAACTGAAGAATAAAGGGGGGGAAGAGAGAGAGAAACAGGTCTCTAAAACCCTAGTGGGTATAATATTTTGTTAAGCTGCTAAGGGTTAGAGAGACGACTCGAGTGGGAAGCTGCTTCTGCTTATATAGGCGCGACAGCTGCTGCAGGGGGGGGGAAGGGTTTTCGGTTAGGGTTTTTCCGCGTACCATTGAGTTGGGTCATGCCCACGGCAAAGTTGGCATTTGGGAAAACGACGTCTTTCTTGTGTCGTTTGGGTTGCCCCAAGTAAACATACTCGAGAATATGAGAATACCCGAATAATGTTTAGGGCTCTAAATCTATTAATTATTGCTGACTCCAAATCTATCAATTATTGCTTACGTGGAAATTTATTATTATTTTTAACAAAAGCCTTTAAAAAAAGGGGTGTTTAGAAATTTGAAGATTATAAAAATTTGATAATTTTAAAAATTTTCTTAAATTATAAGAGATGTCTATATTCCATTGACTTGAAATCGAATAGGCTGATAGAACGTGAGAAGGAAATTTAAGGATCAACTATTAATAAGTGAGGAATCGTTTATTCTTTGAATAGTTTTTCAAAAATATGCACGATTTATATAATTATTAAGATTAAAATAACTTAATTGAGTTTATAAATTTGACTTAATATATTAAGTCAAGTTATGGACCAATAAAAAAATTTGTCTTCGAAATATGAGATAAAATAGAAAGGTCAATGTAAGAAAAATCAAATTGTAGATAAATGATAGCAATCAAATCATACATAGTTTCCAGAATTTTTTTCAGTTTGAAATTATAATGAGTATCAACTTTGCTGACATTTTTCTAATAATTATGTACCGGACACGCTCTCAAGAGTGTGACTAGATGGTTGAGATCGGGGCTTGACTTCGGTTAGGTCCCAGGTTCGATTCCTTGCTAGCTCCTCTTGTAAGAGCTTAGGAAAGTTGGAGTTTTACCTATGGATGGAGAACTAGTGAGGCCCTCTGTGATGGGGTGTAGCCGCTTGGCCCTCTGCTGGGGTGTAGCCGCTTGGCCCTCTGAGAGGTGAGCCCGCTTGGCCCGCCTGTGGAGTTTCCTCGAATCTAAAAAAAAAATATCGGACACATTCAGACTCAATATTATGAATATCATACTGACATTGGCACTATATTAGGTTTTGGTATAGTATTAAACCAGTACCAATTAATACTGGACATCATTTTGAGTATATTTTTAAATTTATAAAATAGTCCCTAAATTTTTAAAAAAATACAAAAAATCTCCAATATATTATACTGTATAATTTATAATTTTACATCAACCATATCTTTAAAAATCATAATAATAGAAATTTAAAATAACAAGAATTTATTTATGTTTATTAAATCAATCTTGAATTAAAGATTTGATTGAAACCAAAAGAACCTTATTAAAGGTTAGTAATAGAATTCCATTGTTAAATGTTCTTAAAATTAATGAGGTGTATTCTCTCATTCTTTAAACAAAAAAATTGGTCATAAATTAAATTTATAAATAAATTATTGCTTAATTTAAAATCGTTAAATAATTTAAAATATAAGAAAAGAAAATACTTTAATTTTGATACATACAAATAACAAAAGAAACCAAATATAATATATATGTGCTTGGATATTCATCAAATTATTATTTATCACATTAATTTGATTGATAATTTCAAGTTTTAATGTAAAAGAATTTTTCAAATTTGGATGGCATTTATTATATTTACTTGGACCCACTTCACGTTAAGTCGATTAGAATCGTTAGATATTTAAATGTGAATGAAGGAGGGCCTATTTTGTCCTTTCAATTAAAAGAAAAGGGAGATAACATCATAACATAGTTACAAAATCCTTTCTTTTCCTTCCGGCTGACAATCATCGCGAAAGATTCTCTAACTTTCTCAAATCTCATCTCCAAGCTCTAGGCTTTTCCTTATTCCCTTTCTCATTGTTAGGGATGTCAGTGAGTTTTTAACCCGATTAATATCCGTACTATCTGACTCAATAAATTTAGATATGGGTAGTAAATCGTAAAAATCGATGGATATGGATATGGATATGAGTTGCATCATAAAAAATGGATATTGATATGGGTAGAGTAAAACCCGAACCATAGATACCCGTATCCTACCCGTTTTTTATTAACTCTATTTTTCTATTTTTTCTTGAATATTTATGGTTAAATATAATAAAATATTAAAATTTTATACGAAGAAACAACTTTAAA
>JAOSBP010000205.1:30407503-30419272 GCA_027563825.1 Erythroxylum mucronatum
ACCTCCTGTGACCACCGAAAAATATCATACATCATTAATTTGATGTCACTAACATTATTATTCACTGCTCTGATTTTAATGACATTAGTCTCAATATTAATTTATTTCGGTGTAACGTTAATAGCGGGTGTTACATTTCTGTAGGTGTTAGGTGTACTATATCAAGACAAAAACATAAGTGCTCTCAATTTTAAAGTTTTTAAAGTGTTTGATGAACTTGATTTTGGTAAATACAATTAATAAAAGAGAATATATTGGTGATGAATTTGATTCATTTTATAAGCATGAAGGCATCAAAAGTAGCTCACCATTGCATACACTCCTTAACGAAGCAGAGTGAAAAGATTAGATGAACAAAACTCTATCAGAAATAATGAGAGCAATGTTGAGTGTTACAAGCTTAGATAATGTTTTATAAGAAAAGCAATCAATATTGCATATTATATGGTGAATATAGTTTTATCAACTACAATTAAGTTAAAGGCGTCAATGGAGATATGAATAGGGAAGCCATGGATTATTCCATTATCTATACATTTAGAAGTCCTGTGTATCTGATGTATGATGCCAAAGGAACTACAAAGTTAAGTATAAAATCTAGGAAATGCTTATTCTTCGAATATATTGATAGAGTGAAGGGGTATCACTTATACATTTCGTTATCTATAAGCTTATTTTCAGTAAGGATATAACCCTTATTGAAGATAAATTATAAAGGAAAGAAGAAGTTATTAAACTAAAAGAGGTTACAGTAGATGTTTTGATAATAATAAAATGTAAGTAATACTAATGAGGTTAGTTTTAGTGAAAACAATATGAAAGTAAAAGTGGTCATGCACACAAATTAAGATACATCTTATAAAGACAATAGATAAAAGTTAGAGTTGAACTTATTCGAGTGAAGAACAACATCAAGAATAAGGAAAAACAAGGTTTAATAAAATTATAAATGAATATGTAATATTAATTGTACTTCCTATTTAGTTACTTTGATACTTTAAAGACTTATCATGCATAAATACATCACTATTTTAACTCATTTCATGAGTCTTTTTAATCATCAAGATGAATTAAAGTTTTGATTTTAAACAAAACATCATATTATGTTTGAGAGCTTGGAGATTTTGGGTGTATTGGTTAACTAATATTGTAAGAAGAGTTGCTTTTTAATCATAGAAAACATAAGACTATTAGAAGAAGGTTCCTTTTCTCCTTGTCAAAAGAAGAGACTTAGATGAATTCCAATAAATGTCTTATATATATATATATATATATATATATATATATAAGCAAGAGATAAATGAAAGTTATTATCTGATGTTAATTATGCAAAAAAAATCAAGTAGATATATAATAAAATGGATACAAGAATTTGTATGAAAAGATTATAATATAGTTAAAGCAAATAATAATGTACCACATTATCAATAATCTTCTCTTATTAATTAATTTTAAATCTAAATAAAAACAAAATTTTAGTTAATATTAATGAAATTCACCCAAATGAATATCTTAATTTACTAAATAAGTGGTAATTTCTAAGCTTTATCAATATTGATTTAGGCTATGTTTGGTTGGATATAAGGTTTTTAATGGAATGGAATGGTATATAATGAAATGAAATATAAATGAATGTAATATTAGAAAATTATTGTTTAGGAGAGATGGAAGGGTTTAGAATATAATATAGTGAAATGTTGTTTGGAAGATGGATTAAATGAAATGTAATATAGTATAATAATAATGAATGACTATTCTACCTTTGATAGAAATAATGAGATGCACTGTCTTTGACGCAGAATAATATAAATTGATAATATCCCCAAGAAAGCTAAGGTATAATAGATAGATCATAAATCTCTAAGACCCAGCAAACATGACTTGAGAACCTAAGGTATATGAAACCTTAGACCTGGAAAGATGTGGTTTGAAAAACCCTTGAGAGTTTAACACCATAAAGAATGATCACGCCTTCGATAAGTTCAGAAGTGTTCAAAAATCGAACGTAAGACTTGAGAGCGATAAACTCACAAACTCACAAGAGAATTGTGTTTAATTCATCAAAAGATAAGTGTCTTCCTTACAATGGAAAAAGGTATTAATAGTATAGGAGTATGCCCAGCCACATAAGGTAAAATATCTAAATTAATTAAGAACATGGTCTAAAGACTAAATAGGAAAATTAAATCAAAGAGCAATATTTGAGCTAATTTCCTTTAGAGCTCGATTCTTTTGCCAAAATTGTGGAAGGAATAATTCTTTGGGATAATTTTCCTTTGGAACTCGATTCTATGCCAAACTTATTCCCGCGCTTGGTCCATGCTTGCTATAATGGTCCAATTGATGTAATGGAACAACTCCTCCTCCAGTTCAACACTCGAACTCTTCATTTGAATCTCCCAAATCAACCTCGCCATTGATTCTTGTAACCCTCATGCATGGCTCGTCTGTCAAACTACCAAGGCCTTCCTAATAAAATATGGGTTGCTTGTATTGGAACTACATCACATAACAACTTATCGATATAAGTCCCAATCATGAATTCTACTAGCACCTGTTTGTCCATCTTGACCTCGCCACTGTCATTGAGCCATTGCAACTTATAAGGTTTAGGGTGTTTGATCAATGGTAACCCCATCTTCTCCATAAAAGCTACACTGACCACATTAGTACAACTACCTCTATCAATAATCATACTCTAAGGCTTTCCTCCTACAAGAAACCTAATATGAAAAGTATTTTCCGTTGTAAGTCTGCCTCATTCACCTGTGCCTGAGTATTAAGGGCTTTCCTAGACACTAAAGTTGTTGGGACAACCATTATTCCTGAATCTTCTTCGTCCTCATAGGCCTCATCTTCTGCTTCTAGCATCTTGCCTTATCACTTTGCTCATCTCTTGTCTCAATAACCACATTCCTGTTCACCATTGTCCTCTTGTTGGGGCATTGAGAAGCTATGTGCCCTACCCGTTGACATTTAAAGCACTTAATGTCCCAATTCCTAGAAGATGTGGTTCCTATCTTACCCTTATGCTTTTATGTGGTCTCTACTTTATCCTTGTACCTTTGTGTCAGTTCTTCTTTCCCTTTTACTCTTCCAACCCAACTTCTCTGATCCTTCATCGCCCCACTTGGTTTTTGACAAACTACTAACTCCAATTGTGGAAATCACCCTCCGCTTTAACTGTTTCTCCATTTTTATTGCCCTGTGCACCAATTCTTCCAACTCCACATAATGGTATAGTTCAACCACATTAACTATCTCCCTATTTAGACCGTTTAAAAATCGTGCCATAGTGGCCTCCCGGTCCTCCTCAAGGCTAGCCTGAACCATAGCCATCTCCATCTCCTTAAAATAGTCATACACACTTTGATTTCCTTGAGTTAAATTCTGCAACCTGCAATAAATCTCCCTGTAGTAGTGATTAGGGACATATCTCCTTCTCATGACAACCTTTAATTCTTCCCACGTCTCTATTGGCCCCTCCTGATTTCTCTTCCTACCATTAACTAATTGATCACACCAAACTAACGCGTAGTCTGTAAATTCAAAAACTACTAACTTCACCTTTTTCTCCTTCGAGAACCTATGACAGTCGAGTATAAGCTCCACCCTTTTTTCCCACTCTAGGTAGGCCTCTTGATCACTCTTACTGGAGAATGTGGGTAGATTTATTTTGACGCTCCCCAGATCACCATCCAATTCTCCTTGACCTCTACGCGCACCCTTAGGTCTCCCAGTAGCTTCTGTAACTCAATCATACTCTCTTCCCTACTCATCATCAACATCCCCATCTCCTTCCCCATGTGCATCCACCCTCACACCCCCAACTCCCACGTTATTTCTCGCATTGTTTCCCCCACCTTGGGGTGCTACCCTTCCACCCTCATCCTAGTCAATCGATTATCCTATTCTATCAACGTCACAGCCAATCCTCTTACCATCTCCTGCAACTGTTGTATTTGAGTGAATAGAGCTTGATTTTGCTCCGATAGTCTAGTATTATTACCTGTGTTATAAGCCATATGTGCAAGTGTGCTAGTGTCCTCTCATGACAAAAAGAATTTCTCTCGTGTTTACGCTCAACGACTTTTACCCGATACTATTCTCACATGCTTTTCCTTTTACCTCTTAATGCCCTCACTTCTCAGTTCGATCTTCGAACTCAACCAACTCAATCAAGCAATGACCGCACTCTTCTAATTCTACATTCGGGGTAATATTGTAGGAAAGGATAAGAAGGATCAATTCAAGAATTAGAGGTTAGGATTTCAATTTGGAAATACAATAAACCGACCATATTTTTCATACGGGAGTAATAATGAAGATAATTAGAATAAAAAAGGGTAATAAAGAAAGTTAATCAAGAGTAAATTTTTTTTGGACAACAATTCACAGCACAAGTAATAGAAGATATATGATAATGCTGTAATGGCGAAAAGTGAGCAAGAGAAGCCGTGAACATAATTTTTTTTTCTTTTTTTTCAATTTTTTTTGCAAAAAGAAGTTCATGAAATAACAAAGTAAGGAAAAAATGGAATAGACGTGAAAAGGATTTTTTAATAACAATTCACAAGAGAATATTAACTTTTGTGATAGCAAAGGCTAAAAGAGAGAAGCAATTGCTATTTACACTGCTGAGATAGCAAAGGGGGTGTTGGATCCCGAACTTTTCGTAAAAGATTAGAACTATTGAATGAGAAATTTTGGTGATTAGTCACGAGTAAAGAACAAATGAATGAAAGTTTTTGAACTAAAAAATGATAGACAAGTGTAAAGTAAGGAATGAGAAATGTTGATAGATTTATGATTTGCTATGGTGTTTTTGGTGGATAAAAGATTTTGAAATAGGAAGAATTAAGGTGAAAGTTGTAGTAAAATGAAAGAAAAAATGAAGTTGAATTTGTGTAGTAAGATGATGAAGAATATGTACATACGTGTATTGTTTTTCATGTTCATGATTATTCATGGATTATGATTTCTTTATAGAGGCCATTGGTTTGAAATAAAGTTGAGAATGAAGAGTAAAAATGACGTAGAAAAAGGTGATCTTGGTATGAGTTATGTTAAGGAAAGGTTTTGAAACAAAATTGGTAGTTGATCTGGAAAATATTGACTGAGTGTGCTTTGATTTGTTAGCCATAACGTCTTCTCTAGTTATCCAAACGAGATGATTCTTAATTTGGATTAAACTAGAAACATATGGCTACATTTCTTATGAAGACATCGAATTTCAATTATGTCTCTAAGAATCTCAAAATTTCATGGAGTTAAGAATTGGGTGCAGTACGTTGGTGTTTGAATGAAAAACTTGTCTTCAAATTTTAGGGGCAAATTTGGGATTGATATAAATAGATTTTGGCAAAGGTTGCATTTGGAAAGTTGTAGACCTTTCTTTTATCTTTCCAACGGTATATAGTATGAAAATTTTGGACATCTGAGCAGAAAGTTATGATCTTTATAAATGGAGACATTTTGAAGTGAAATTAAGACGAAGTTTTTAAGACGAAGTTTTGAGACGAAGTTTTTAAGACAAAGTTTTGAGACGAAGTTCTAAGATGAAGTTTTTAAGCCGAAGTTTTTGAGACAAAGTTTTAAGACAGTTTTATGACGAAGTTCTAAGACGAACTTTTAAGACAAAGTTCTAAGACGAACTTTTAAGACGACATTTTAAGACGAAATTCTAAGACAAAGTTACTGTTCATATTCTGTCTTATGTTCCATTTTTGATCCTTTAAAAGATAGAATTTATCTTTGAGGTCTTCATGAAAGTTGTATCTCGAAATCCTCTTTCAAACCGTCCAAATATGAAATCAATCCGACCTCTGTAGCAAAAGTTATGGCAATTACGACAAGATATGTACAATATGAGTAAGGACAAAAGCATGTTTGATTCTTTTGGCCATAACTTCCTCTCTAGACCCCCAAATGACCTGATTCTTGAACCATTGAATTTGTAAGACATTGCTTTACATCTTCACCAAAAATTGAAGCTATCTAAAATGAAGTAAGAAAGATTGAGTGAAAAGAGTGGGATGGGTACAGTGAGTATGCTCTTAAATAATATGAACTGGTGTTAACCCACTAAATATACTTCAATATTTTGATGTTTTCTGGAGCTCTACTGATCCAAATAAGATGATTTCTGATTTGTGGTAAACTAGAGACATGGAGCAACAAATGGTATGAAGAAATTGGAATCTAATTCAGTCTCTAAGATGTTTAAAATTTAGATAGAAATCATGCATAGTATACTGTTTTGGACAAGAGTAGTCCAAAAATGTTTGAAGTATATCTTTTGAATCACTGAACCAAATTGAATGCTTTTGGAGGCATTAGAAACTTAAGGCAATGGAGGATATTTTTCTGGAAGAAAATGTTATGTCAGAATGTGCAAGGGTACTTTTGGCAAGATACTTAAGTTTAAAAGAACATAAGCCTATAAGGAAGGATAAAAGGGACTTGTTGGACTCATTAAGGGAATAATTAGAAGAAGAAGTATTGTCTTGCTTAGAAATAAAGGAGAAAATGTGAATGAGAAGATTCTAGAGAAACAAAATATGTGGATAAGAAGAGAGTGTCATGAAGAGAAGGAAATATGAAGAGAAGAAGAGAAAGAAAGAAAGAAGAGAAACAAGCTAGAGTTTCAATTATGTCAGCCCTCAAGAGAGATTTTGAGGTTGTTCAAGAAGAGAAAAAGGTAGAGAAAGAGAAGAGCTTCCAATTGAGCCAAATATTTCTTCATTTGGTGAAGAACTAAGGGGGTCATAGAGGCCTATTTTAGTTAGATCATCTCACGGAGTACCCATTAAAGATACAACAGGAAAGAACCTTTGATACCTCAGGTTGTTTGCAAAGAGAAGAGCTTTCTTTGGAGCTAAAGATCCCTTCATTTGGTGAAGAATGAAGGTAAGATCATTTTGAAACTTTTAGATTTTCTGAAAAGATTTTGGTTCATGGAGTTTAGAAAACGCTTGGGTTTAAGTATTTTGGAACCCATTTTTAGTGATTGTGCTTTGAGAGATTTTCAATTGAAAACCCTATTGAGTGGGAATTATGTTATTGCATAAAGGGATCAAGAGAGACAAGAGGAACAAGAGAAGAAGCATTTTGAGCAAGTCAAGTCTGTAAGCAAGGAAACCAAGTTGGGTATATGTTTATAATAGAATCAATAGGCCATTACTTTAGAATCAATAGGCCATTACTGTTTTCTTTAAATGAAAGAAAATCATTGATTTTAATTGCATCATAAGTGTTGCATCTATTATTATGAATGATTTCCAAAATCTGTTATATGTTTGCTTCATGAACTGTGTGATAATTGATGAAAAGTTTTTGTAAATGATTCTTTTAAAAAGATGCATGTTTATGAAATTGAGTTTTCAGAAATGATTTTCAAGTTATAGCAAGTATATGAAAAGCAAGTTTTCAAGAAAAGTGCCATTTTGGGCAACAAGTTTACAAGTATTTGAAATTTATGTGTTATGTGGGTTTGTGGTAGTCCTTCAAGAATTGTCACATGCACGTTGACCTAAGTATAGGCTTCTCCCTCCTGCCCGCTAGTGGCATGGAGCTCTTTCATGGACTCCCATTGTAACATCCCGTTATCTATGGGAAGGTTAGAATAGTAATTTTAAGTGAACAATGAGAGAATAGAAATGCATTTGCATGCTCATGCATATTATGACATACACATACATGTGAGCAGTGAAATTTTTGCACATGAAAATAATTATACACGCATTCATGACAATTCTTGGTATAAGTGGTAATAACTGTGATTGTGAATGAGAATTGCGGTTTGTTTGTATTGAAAATTGATTTAGAGAGTGTAATTGTTGTTTTAAAATTTTTGGAGAATTTTGGGAAAAATTTCTGAAATTTTGGGGATAATTTTGGACTAGGAAAAATGCCAAGTGGCAAACCAAATGATAAATGGTAGTAGAATTATAGTCAATAGCATTGAATTTTTGATACATGACTTTAGGAATTATTGTCAAGTGTCATTCATTGAGGGATAATTAGAATAGAAAATGGGGTTTGAATGGATTAGTTTAAGAAGTGAAACAAAGTTGAATGCTTAGAATTTGGACATGTGGCACGTGACAAGTGTCACTTGCCAAGCCATGCCTTTTAACCCACCATTTGTTTAATTGTTTGAAGCTCATTTTTGCTCTCTCACAATGCTCTCTCTCTTAAAAGCCTTTGGAGTTATTTTTGGTGATTTTTCCTCTCATCTTCGTAGCTTCTCTTCTTCCTCTTCTTCATGAGCTTTGATCACTCTAACCTCCATGGTTGTTGAACCTCCCACACATCTTCCACCTTGCTCTCTCTTCCACCAAAAAAAAAATTGCTAACCTTCCAACCCTAAAGATGGTGATGATCGTGGGTGGTGTTTAAAGCTAGGTATTGGTGATTTTCTTGAAGAGCTTGAAGATTGGGTAGCCAAACTAAGTAAGTTTTGCTTTAAATGTCATAGGTATGGTTAATTTAAGCTAGAATGATGAGTAACTTGAGATTTGATTATTTGATTTTTGCAAGGGTTATGTATGTGTCAAGGGTAATGAAAAAAAATTGATGTTCATGTTTTGTTTTTGAATATGTAGGATGAGCAATAATTCATGTAAGGGCATAGAGAGGTTTGGAGGTTGAATGATTTTCAAAGGGGTTGTAGAACATTGCTTATGAATGGATATCTATATATATGCTTTGTTTTTGTTTAATGATAAATTATAGATTATGATTTGTTTGTGAGTGATTTATTAAGTTGAATTGGGTAGAGAATCATGAGGGAATGAAATGGAGAAGATGATCTAGGTATAAGATGAGTTAGATGTAAAGATTGAATGTTTGAAAAATCTGGAAGCATGCTTCAATGTATTAGCCATTACTTCCTTTATAGTTGTCCAAATGAGTTGATTTTTAGTTAGGATGAAACTAGAGGCATTTGGCTACATTTCTTATGAAGATGTTGACTTTAAATTTTGTCTTGAAGAGTTCCAAATCTTAACATGAAGTTAGGAAAATGAGTGCAGCAAAAGTTATGGATGAATGTATATGCTTGTGTTCCATTTTGGGTGTTTATGAACAAATAGGGAATATGAATTGGTAATGGATGATTTTGAGCTAAACTTGAGGTGTACATGAAGCAGTCATCAACTTGAAATGATAAATTTTTAGTATGAAGTGCTTGGTACATAGGAATAAGTTATGTTATCGAGAAAGGATAGAGATTTGGAATGATAAGATGTAGTTGGGTATGATGAATGAAATGAGTTGAGAGTTGAGGGTTTAATGAAATTTAATTGGTGTTTGAGTTATTATGAAGTGGTTTTGTGCTAGAAGAGGTGAATTTGAGAAGATTATGGGTATATAAGAGGTTAGGATGAGTATAGGAACCTTGGAAGAGGCTTTGGAGGGAGTTTTGGGAGACATATGTCGACCTTTTTTGGTGTAAAAACACCCCCAAGCCAATGTATGTCCGTTAACGGACCTTCTCGGATGAAATGGTGCACTTTGGCCCGACAATGTCCGTTAAACGCATATGCATGTCCATTTAACGGACATCCACTGGACAGCTGCAGTAAATTACGTTTTTGACCCCTTTAGAGGCTGAATCTCACTTTGTGGTCTTCATGAAAGTTGTCGGTATAGATGCCCTCTTTCAAATGGTCTAAAAATGAAATGAATCAGAAATTTGTAGCAAGAGTTATGGTAAATGCGCCAAACTAGGTTCAACTTGATTGAAGTCACAAACTTGGTTGCTTCTTTCGACCATAACTCCTTCTCTAGACCTCCAAATGACTTGATTCTTGAAGCAATAAGTTCCTAACACATTTTCCTACATCTCCATAAAAATTTGTATTAATTGGTGTTGAATTGAAATAGGATCGATCAAAGGAAAGTGTGGGAGCCTGTTGGAACAATGTCAATGGGATTAGTTTTACTGAGCATACTTCAATGTTTTGATTATAATTGGACCTGTAGGATTCCAAATGAGATGGTTTTTTATTTGTCATAAAGTAAAGAAATAGGGCTACCAATCGTATGAAGAAGCTAAATCTTGATTCAATCTCTAAGGTTTTCAATTTCTAGATGGAAATTGTGTATAGTACCCTGTTTTTGGATAAGAACAGTCCGAAAGTGTTTAAGGTATATCTTCCTATTTATTGAACCAAATTGAGTGATTTTGGTGTCAATGGAATCTTCAGACATAGAGGAACACTTTTCTAGAAGAGACTATGGCCAAATTGCTTCAATTTCACATTCTAATTTTTTGTGTGAATAATAGATCCGAAAGTGTGACTTGGAAAAAGATGATTTTTGTAATGAGAATGTTTTTGCGATGGAATTAATGGATAAATACCCGAGATTGTCATGAACATGCATTGTATATCTTTTACTTCATTCATGTGCATTATGAAACACCTTGATTGTATAAATTGTGATATATGTGTATGTTATTGGTTATAGAGGAGTAACTGGAACGTCAACCCACAGACGTTGCCGAAACTTCCAGGCTCTAGCTTCGGGAGCAGTTGGTGAGTAACCTAGACGGTTTCTCTCAATTATTATTTACTCATGCTTATGCTTTGAATAATGAATGATAGTGATTTGATTATAGATTCTGGACAGGAGGTCCGATGATTGTGCGATGTGGATTGAGATAATGAAGTGCTGCTTGAATGTGAATATGAGACCTATATGCTTTATACTGTGATTGATTGTAGTACATGCATTCCATTCATGAATGCATAATCAGATAATGGCAGTTGTGACTTGAGCCACTGATTAGAGCTTTAAACTCAATGAGTGTAACTGAGCCTCGAGCTCATAAGCATTTCATATGCATTCTGTTAAGTATGTTTGCTGGACTGAAGTACCAAGTTTGCCTATGCTTAAGTGAATATGTGATATTGATATGAAGTGCAATTTTGTGTAATGTTTGTTATATGAAATGATGTGCTGCATGAATTAGGTGAACCATCGATGATGGTTACCTCATTGAGTTCGCAAAACTTACCAAAATTGCAACGTTGTCTTTACAGGACCGAGAGACGACTCTATGTAGCATCCCACTCCTGTAAGACCCGAACCTGACATCGATGGTGATATCCGAGTTCATGCCCCGCGAGGGTGGCGTGCTCGAGCACCCATTCAGTCAAAAAGCGGCATATTTTTTTTTTTAAAAATCACAACACAATATATACTGAAATGATACTCAAATTGGGCCCACATTCATTTATAAACAATTTCAATAAACACAATTTTCAATAGCCATTCGGGCCCTTTCACAAATTCAAAACACTTGAGTCATTGAGAAATACAAAATTATACGAAAATTTTTGAAAAGTACACTTCAATACAAAATAAAGAAATGCAATGCAGACGCGAATTGATCCCGACCTCTATGCTTCACTTGAATGCTGTAGGGATACTCCCATTGGCCTAATGGGGTATTCTTCTGAGTCCTGAAAAATATTTGCAAATTTTGGGTGAGTTTTGCGAACTCAGTGAGTAACCATCATTGATGGCTCACCCAGTCACATAACACGTAATTCACACATCTCACTTATTTCACATTTCACATTTGACATTGTTTGACATTTAATACACTTGATCATTCATATTATGCCTATGCAATGCACATGTGACTCACTTTCCATTTGTTACTTTGTTGTGACCGAGTGCCTAACTGTCCCATATAGGGCTCATTGATAACTGTCCCATATAGGGCTCATTAAACGTTGAGCCTGAGGCTCTGAATCA
>JAOSBP010000205.1:30437033-30457300 GCA_027563825.1 Erythroxylum mucronatum
AAGGGTTTTTTTTGCAGCAAAATTGAAAACATAAGGTTAATAGAGTAACATTTTATATCTCAGAGTTTAATTAGCTATTTTCGTATAACACAGGGGTCGCTACAGCAATTTTGTCGAATAGAAAATGAAACCTCACGATTTATTGTTAGAGATTAAGGCGTGACATTGAAGGGTCTAAAACATCGAGTAGATATCTTATATATAACAACATAATGCAAGTTTATCTTTAATTCATTATTCTGCTTTGGGCAACCATGCTCTTATTTTAACTCATAAGAAGCTTATTAGGCCATAAGCTCCATCAGTTGATGAAGTACACTTAATCAGTAAGGACGTTGGTTTTTGTAGTTGCCCCTAGGTTCATAGTTACAGGAGATGATAGTGCCTCCATTGTTGCACCTCGCTTTAGCACACCCTAAACGGACTGAGTTACGCCAGACCACCTGAGTGTAGTGTCCACACTTTCCACGAAGACATCTATTTAAGTTGTAGCTGTAGTTTGGCTTCTCATCCACCCACATCTTCACGGCCTCCGTGCCTGTCATGTCCGCGCTGTACAATGCAAGGTTCCGCCGGAGTGCACCATTTTGCAGTTTCCCTTGAGTTTATTGACGTAAGCTCGGGCATAAGCCGCCACCTTATTATCCCATTTCAAGGGTCCAACACCAACTCGTGCACGAGCTGCATTGTGAGCGTTTAGGTAGTCTTGAGGTGTGTTTTGAGCATTTGATTGATGTAAAAAGGCTAAGGTAATGAAGCAAGCAATTGCTAAGGAAGTAAAGTTGTAGATCCCCATAATATAATGGTTCGTTTTCAGAAGATAGACAAAGGCAAAAAAGAGAAAACTTAGTTAAGATATTTGGTGAAGAATGGAGGGATGGTTGAGAGGTATATATAGGAATGCCGTATGGAAAATTCGTCAAGTTTGTGTAATATAGAAATCTAAAATTTATTAAGCAAATGGTGGATTAGCTAGGAAGACCTTTATCATCTTTGATTAACATCCACATTTTGATAGCTTTAAGGCCGATAATGTTTCAAACTCATTCGTCCATCAACAGTTTTACTATATCATTTTTGTTTTTTTAATCAAATCGACTTGTTGACTAATTAATGGATGACCAATAAAATTAATATACTATTTTTCGCAAAACTGAGGATGTAGTCTAATGTACTTCTTATATACTATTTTTCGCAACGTTGACGCGAGAACAAGCCACCCCCTAGGACAAGCCATGAAAGAATTTCAGACTTGCAGAGCTATTGGTTTTGTTTGTCTTGAAACACAAACAGCCAACAGAGAGTCAAACATAAAGATCTTATTAATTAATCCGTTTTTCTTTGTGCGATGTTATGTCGAACGGAAAACCATGAACTGGTACTTATGAAAACTGTGAATTAACTCACAGTTTCCATAAGTACCAGTTGCCATACGTGAACCAAAAACCATGATCTGGTACTTATGAAAACTGGATTTTGAAGATTCAAAGTGTAGTTGCTAAATATCTTCTCATTTTTATTCATTAAAATTTATTGATGTATGGAATAGGAATGTTAATATATATTTCCTTTATTATAATCACAAATTGAATTTGTATCTCTTCCATTTACATGATGATTAAATTATAAAAGATAAAAGAAGTAATTTGAACTTAATATTTATATTAATATTTAATTTAAGTTAAATTTTATAATATTAAAAAAACATAATAAACAAATATTTTATTCAAACTTTTAAGTTACCTAATTTTTTTATTATTCATTGTAGGTTCTCAACTCTATTTCTCTCATGCAGCTTTATTTTATATTTGAATTTTGGAATTCAATCCCTAAACTTCTAATTTCCTATTGGAAGGGTATAAGTTGTTTCCACATCAAGTTTTTGTGGGCTTCAGAAAAAAATAAGTCAATTGTCAATGAATGGAATGTGAATTCCTCCACAGACGAAAATAAAAAGTTATTCTAAAAATCTACTTTCTCTAGCTAGTGTTAAGAAGCGAGGTCCATCAGAGGACACAGAAATTCATCAAAGAAAAAGGTTGAAGGTGAAACATAGTCCGACCAGCTTGCAGTGCAATGTCTTTTAAACAGGTTGATGGATCATATTGTTCAAAGAAATTTTCAAGTCAAGAGCAAACTGGCCCTATTGTCAAGTGAGAGACATGAGTTAAACTCAGACATAATTTTCAAGGACACATGAAAACAAAAGTTGATTCTTGTTAGGCATATGTGGAAATAGAGTTTCAATAACCTTAGGCTTATGTGAAAATAAAGTTTCAAAAGAATATTAGGTTAATTATTAAAAAATCTCAAACTTTACTCAATTTGGCAATTATAGCCCGAACTTCAAAAAGTGATAATAAAATGCTCAAACTTTTAATTATTTTCAATTCTAACCCAACGTTAGTTTTTCTGTTAAGTTTGCTAATGTGAGCTATCACGTGTCCTTATTATTAATGCACATTAACAATAATTAACAGAACAAAAGTTGATTAACAAAATAACCTTGTTTAATCACATAACTATACGACATCGTTTATTTAAAATGACCTAAATCAATTTGTGACACTTCACTTTTAAATTTAAAGTCTCTCCCCCTTCGTTCAGTTTGTTCTCCCAACTCTCACCCCCTTTATTTTTAGTTTACGCAGCCTCCTCCCTTTGTTATCTGTGCGTTGCGAATTGAGAGTACCTTAGGCCGTCTGGAGGTTGAGGGTGTCGGCTAAACAAACAGATAGCAAAGGGAGGAGGCTATGTAAACTGAAAATGAAGGGGGTGAGAGTCGGGAGAACAAACTGAACAAAGGGGGTGAGACTTCAGAGTCCAATGTCACAAATTGATTTAGGTCAATTTAAATAAACAACATCGTTTGGTTATTGATTAAACAACATCGTTTGGTTAATTATCATTTGTTTTGTTAATTATTAAGGGTTTCTAGGCACGTGGTAGGTCATGTTAGCAAACTTAACAGAGAAACTAACATTATACTCGGGTAAAAAAAATTGAAAGTTTAAGTATTTTATTGTCATTTTTTGAAACTCTAACTATAATTGCAAAATTAAGTAATGTTTGGGATTATTTTATAATTAACCTAAGAATATAGTTTCTATAGGTATCTTGATAGTCAAGAGTATAAGTTCTCTCGTGATGATTGACAACTTAAGAGGTGCATTTATTATAAAAGGAAAACTATAGTATGGTATGTATATCTTAATAGGAAATGTGATAGGATTGATTGTCATTTCTTAATCCTTAGAACACAAGAATGATAATATTGTGATATGGTACATGCGGTTAAGTTACCTTAGTTCGCAAGAAGATGATAGAACTTCATAAAGAGAGCTTATTAGAGGATGAAAAACATGAGAAGGAAGACTTTTATAGTTCACGCCCTTTGTAAAAAGTCTCAGGTAACCTTCAATGATATAATGTTTGGAAAGCAACATATGTTGAGGAAAACATATTGAAATGACATGTCACTGTCAATAATAAATAGTACTAGTTCAAAGGTGGTACAAGTGATACTATGGAATAAATATTAAAGGTTTTGTTATCAAAATATCTTCCTATAAGTTTGACATTAAGAAATTCAATGGATCAATTGATTCCACTTTATAGAATGTGAAGATACACTACAACATAAATCACATTTGGCTACGAAAAAATGATCTCTAAAAGTCTTAAATTCTTCTCTAATAGTAATTAGCAACAATTTATATTTGTCGCCAAATTCCCATAGCTGAAAATTATAGATGAAACTTTTAGCTAATCATCGCTAATAGTTTTTTCCTACACTTTAATTTTGTAGCGAAAAATTATTAATGACGTTTTCTGAAATCATCGCCAATACTTTTGGCTACGCTTAGTTTTCATAGCTAAAAATTGTTAGCTATGTTTTTAGAAATGTATCCAAAGATTTTTAGTTCTGTTTCTAAAAATGTTGCCAAAATTTTTTACCTATGTGTTTTTTAAATAGTCAAATGTTTTTAGCTACGTTTTGAAATGCCATCCATAAACTCCTTCGCTATGATCGTATCTGATAGTCCACTCACCAGATGATCTGGGATCGACCTCTTGATGGTCAAATAGCACATCCTATTTGACCGATCCCAGATTGCCATTGTTGCTTTATCAGCTTCTGAGCTGATATCAATAAGTGGAGAAGGTCTTTCGATGTGCATCGCCATACTGACCAGCCATCTCCAGTGCAAACTCCACGTCCTTATTCCACTTTTTGAAATTGAAATCATTTAAGGTCTCAATCATGATAGCATTTTTGTTTACAGAAAAAGTGACTGCAAGATAGAAAAGACAATGTAAAAATCAGTTTAAATGCAGGACAACAATGATAACAGTATCTATATAGAGAATCTGATCGCACATATTATGAAACACCTGTAGACTGAATACATAATATATGTAATTAGACTTCCACATAAAAGCGATCAAAGTATAAACCATCAACTCTCATAACAATATCACCTGTGAGTGAATAGGTCATTTAAGCAATGACTTTCCTCCATCTAATACCTTTATGTATATCTCAAAATCTCACATAAGGTCAACACCTATGGGCAGAATAATCAAATATAAGACCAGAGACATCTCCCAACATGCACGTGGTACAATCCAAATACTGACTTAAAAGGCCACTGTGGTGACTACAATATTACCAGTACTCAAAATGACCACAAACATAAGGGATACATCTTTATGTCATCCTCATATTCTATACGGGCATAGTGTATGTGAAAATCGATTATAACTGTAAAAACTAGATTCATAATTAAATAATCACATACTGATATTGAAAACATTGTCTTTAAACTTTATTTGAGACTTTTATTTAAAAAATTCTCAATGAAAGTGACCATCGTACTTTTCCCGAATACCAAACCTACCACATGAGACACGAAACCTTAAGTGCCTCTTTTATGTGTAGTTCGAAGCACGAAAATACACGCAAAATAAGCTTTAAAAAGCTTTAAAACTTTTTTCAAAATCCAATTACCGATGTAATAATCTAGAAAATTTGAAAAATTACTTTAAAAATTCTCCCAACCTGGAAACTGACCCAAAAGGACCCGGGGCACCCTTACGGGAATTTTGTAATTTTTCTTCATTTTTTAAAAGGTGATGATGTTAGCATCACTATAGCGCTGACGTCAGCGCACAGTGACGTCACCTTGTGCGTGGCCACAGGTAGCACGTGCGTTGCATGCGTTTCAGTTGACGAGCGCCTGATGTGTCTAGCGCATATCCCACACACGTCACCCATGTGTATACGCGCCTGTATTATATGGCACGTGTGTTGCATGCACCGACACATGTCCTCATCATATTCGTCCACGTGTTGGGATAGGGGCGGGCGAGTACATTACATGTACCAGCCTGTCCCGGGCTTGCAGGGTGTCAGGCCACGTGAGGCGTGTGCGTTGCACTCACCACACGCGTCCATCACCCCGTGAACCATGTGGTTAGACGCGATTGGCGTGTGCATTGGCTACTGACAATATTATCACCCTTCGACGGGGAGGGTAATTTTCGATGATCCTATAACCCATTTTTTGTCCTTTTTGGGCCGTTTTTGACTATTTTTCATAGCTAGCCTTTTGTATACCACTTTTAAATAATCATATACGCAAAAAAAACTAAAAAACGAATAAAAAACTTATGAAAACCATAATGAATGAAAACTGAAAAACCTTTGTTTCTGGCAACCCAATCACGTAACCACTCTGATACCACGTGTAACATGTAGGATAAACCTTATTACGTGTCCCAAATTTTTCATGAAAGGGTTAAAAATAAATGAAATGCGGAATATCTGATTTTGGTTCCATCTGATATTCTGAAGCAGTTTTGGAGGCCAGAACGAGCTCCAATCTCCCTGGATCTTCACGGAAAACGTTCACGGACACGCAATTAACATCTACATTTTTCTTAAGATGTAAGCACTTTTAACTGGTCAGAGGATCTGTATGCTTATGAATTACATAAGCAACTACAGAAGACCTTAACCTTTATATAGCTTCCATATTGAGCTTCCCCATCGCAAACTCGATATGGGTCCAGTCCATACTAATCGGGATCTACTTTCCTCCCGAACTTTGACCCATTAATTTAAATCATTTATTGGGCACTTTATTTCCTTTGCCTAGATCAAGTTACCTAACTTGACCGATAAGTTATTGGAAAATTGAAAAATACAATTAATAGTTGTCCAATATTATAGGAAAGCACAAATTTGTCCAATATAGAAAAATTAGAAGTGAGCTTCAACTTTCTATCTCTTATGTTTTGTTATGTCAAAAAAAAAGGAAGGAAACATTGTAATTACAAATATAAACAAGGTAAAAAAAAGTCTAATTGATGATCTAGCGTTTATTAAGCTACTATGGTATTCATAACCATAACATTCAAGACATAAATAATGTCAGCAGTATATTAGCACTTTCTTATAAACTACATATACGCTCTCAAAACTCTTCACAATGGAATCAAAATTTCTATCAAGGAAATCAAAGTCAATATTATATTGTCTGTTAGCTTTATGAGAAATCAAGCCACCCAAAAAAACTTGTCAATCTCATGGATAACCTTCTTCCTATTCTTCTAGACCTCATGCGTATATAGCATAAGGAGAATCAAGCCATCACAATAATGACTAGGTACTCGCTCTGGCGATACACACTAAATCACTTATGATCTTTAAGACTTGTCTTTGTACTTAGATTATATTGGTAATAAGGATATTATAGTTGATAATAATGATGGCATTTTTATATCTCATAGTTGGTTCCTCTTCTATGAACTCTTTTGTTACCACCTTCACACTAGATAACGTTTTGTGTGTACCTTTGATAAAAAAGAACTTAATAGCCATCTCTTGGTTTTGTAAACAAAATACAATTTAATTGAATTTTCTTCAAACAACTTTCATATGAAGGATTTGAACAAAAGAGAGTATGTCTAACTAATGGGCAGAATAGACACTTGTATGAGTGGTTATCCTTAACATTACCTATCAAGTCTTCCAATCTTAATCCTTCCACTTTAATCGTTTTTATCATCGTAATTATGACATAACATCTAAGTCATCTCTTTCTTCAAATTCAAAAGGGAATTATGGTTAGTAATGATATTCCATCTTCAATTACTTTTAGAAATCGAGTGTGTGATTCTTTTCAAAAGTCACAAACTATCCTTCACAAAGTCCTCTATGTTTTGTGATAAATCATTTTAAATTATATATTTAGAAGTTTGGGATCATGCACTTGTAACTTCTTTTGAAAGGCTTTGACACTCTATCATTTTCGTTTATTATTTTATAAGATACACTTGATTTTATCTTATAAAGTTGGAATCTGATGTGTATAAGGTATTTGAGAAATTTTTAAAAACCATTGAAAACTACTTCCACACCACAATCAAGGCCATTTATACTGATGATGGCTGAGAGTATTACACACTTTCATATTTTCAACGTAACTAGTCATGTTGTATAATATACGAACTTTTCACCTTATAAACCTGAGCATGTTGGATGTGTCGAACACAATCATCGCCATATTGTAGAGGCTAGCCTTGCAATGATTCCAATTTCCATACCTATTCATGCATTTTAAAGGGCTACATCCCTTATCAATAGAATGCCCACTCTAGTAATAATTATGATATTATATGCCACAAAATCTTTAGATATAATCTTAAATATACCTCACTTAGAGTTTTTAGTAGTCTTTGTTACATATGGCTTTGATCCTATAATATTCATAAACTCAAACCTTGATCCCAACCATTGTGTATATCTCAATTTTCCTTAATTACCATATCTCTCTTTCATTTTTTTTAAATACTCTCAAAGTCCAATTTTATTTCTAGGTAAGTTATTTTTTAAAAATGCAATACATAACTAGGTTATTATAATATAAATAACAACCTTAATTAAGTATGATAATGAAAATCTTAATCGAGTATGAACTCCTACTAGTAATGGTCTTAATCATCATGTTTTCTTAATATTTCTATACCTCATTTTAACATTCTTATTCCCAATCCAACAATTACTTCACAAGTTATCTCAACTTCATCCTCAGCCCTTAACATACTCTAACATGGGTAAGTAGTTCATGCTTTTCGCCTGACAACTCTACCATGCTTAGTGTCAAAATTTCACTCACGCATATAATAATATCATTACTTGTGATCCATCTCTACTTATAGGATGTGTTAATTCTAATATATTCATGTGCGATCACCGGCTCAATCATCATGAGTGATTACCCATTTCCAAAACCATATCTACAAACTAATAAATTTTTTTCCTACATATGAGTTCCTAAGCTTCACTCCAGGAAATCAAATTTATCTCATTTACCTAACCCAAGCCTACAAATACCCGTGATGCCGTGGGTGAAGCATTTGTACCCCTCTATAAAAGAAATGACACCTAGTCCTTTGTCCCTTTCTCTCCTATACAAAACATTATTAAATGCACGTAGGTGTACAAAATCAATAGGATGCTTGATGGCTCTATCTCTCGTTATGAAACTCTTCTTGTGGCAAAAGGGTTTCATCAATATCCTGGCGTTGATTACGCTGAAGCCTTTAGTCCTATTATTAAACATGGTACTATTCTCCTTACACTTACTATTATTCTAACACATGAATGGGTTTTAAATCATTTGGATACTAATAATTCCTTCTTGTAAGGCGGCCTCTCTAATTGTGTTTTATGTAACAAACCCAAAGATTTATTGATCCTTAACTTCCAACTCATGTCTACAAAAAAAACAAAGTAGTATGTGTCCTTCATCCTTCATTAAGCTCATAAGGAATGGTAAAAGAAACTTTGCTCCTTCCTTATGGCTTCACCATTTCTAAAACCGACACTTCTCTCTTCACAAACAATATGGAAACTTTACTGTGTATATACTTGTGTATATGGATGATTAAGTGTTTGAGGAAAAATAATAGAGAAATTTATACTAGTGATAAATTTAATGTATTCTGTAAGCAAGAAGAAATTAAAAGATAGTTCACTATTGCATACACTCTTCGAAGTGGAAGAGCAAATAAACAAAATAATTTTAGAAAGAACAAGGGCAATATTAAGGGCTCTAGGCCTAAGTAAGGCTTTCAAGGTAAGAAGCAGTTAATACCTCTTATTATATAATGAATCAGGTTCTACTAAATGCAATTGAGTTGAAGACATCAATAGAGATGGGGATTGAGAAGTCAGTGGATTATTCCAACCTAAATTTGTTTCAAAGTCTTATGTACATGATGTATAACATCAAAGAAACCATAAAGTTAGATCCAAAATCTAGGAAATATTTATTCTTATGATACACTAATAGAGCAAGGGGTATCTCTTGTAGGATCTTGCTGCCTACAAAATTATTGCCAGCAGGGATGTCAACTTTGCACAAAAAAGTTTCGAGACTGGAATTAAAAAAAGGGATTTCAACAAAAGACTTCTTCCCAAGTAGCTTCAAAGCAAGATGTTACCATATAACCAAAGTTAGGGAGTCATTAATTCTCCAAGAAGTACTAAATAATCCAGATTCCTATTATTGGCAATGAAGGAGAAATTTGAATTGTTTTTAAAAAAATTTGGGAACTTATTTTATTACAATAAAGAGGGAAGTTTATTTATAAGAAATTAGTCTTCAAGATTAGGCAAAATGCAGGAAATTAAATGGAGCGATATAATAATATATGGTGAATGACTTATATCTAGACAGTTAAATGTGAAGAGTACTTCTTTTTACAGGAATCTGGAAGAAGAAATTTATATGCTCTAATTATAAGATTTTGAAGAAAAAGGAAAAAAGAAACATAATTTGCAAATTGAACAAATCATTTTATGGTCTTAAAATAGTAGTTATGTGTTGTACTTGTTTGACTGCTTCCAGGCTTCAATGACGATTTGATATCCAATAAGCATACAAATTCAGAATAACATCACATATCTATGTTTTGCTTGAGAACTAGTTATAGGCGTTAATTATCCTTGCATTGATAGTTAAGATAGCAAAACAGTTATCAATCTTTCATCCAGTTATGGGACCCCACTCAAGAAAATTCATCTTCTTTGTATTGAAATTTGCAGAACTGAGGATCAATTACAATGCTTTCACCCTTATCCACGACCAGGAAGAAAGGCCACAAATGATATTAAAACGCAAAAACTAATCGATATGGTGGAAAGTAGTACTTGCAAGTCATTCTAGTTATTGATGTAAAGACAAAAACAAACAGAAACTTTTGGAAAGTACATGTTTATGTTGTTCAGTTGAAAATTTTATGAGAACATAGTTGATGCCTACTAGTCCATAGCTGGCCTCTGTCTGAAAAAATATCAAAATTCTTGTCGAAGGTAAAGGGGCTAAAGAGGCAGCAGCATCTAGTCATTTTGCCTAGAAACAATATGAAAATGGTAAAAGATGTAAGCAAGCTAAGCTTGCAGTAAGATTTGTGTTTACATGGTGGTGGCTTCATTAAGAAGATCCGTACCATTCAGCAGTTTTAGAGTTGGGTTAAATGGATGATTCTTCAATTTCTCAAATACACCTAATACCTGCATTGCATATAGAACTTCAACATTTACATGGAGCTCCCGTCTTACAGTTGTCACATACAAGACCCAGTAGGAAATCCGTAAAGATGCGCTCATAATCTGGCATCTTCCCATATCCTGTGGTGATTTAAAAGTTGGTTATGGACTGAGAATGCAAATGAGAATAATCATTGCTATGGGGACCTGTATTTCATAACGAGTTTCGAATGCAGAAACTTTAAAGAATGCCAAGACTTGTCAAATAGAACAAAGCTAGCCGCACGATGAAAAATATCCAAAGTGACTAATGAAGTTGTCAACTAGAAAGGTACAGCAATTAGGTTGGGAATTCATGATACAGACTACCTGAAGACATGAGATCATATTTGCCTCCATTCATATAGTTTTCCTAATTCTGCACTTTGGTCTGTGTCCTAACATGGATACTATGAATGCTAGATGTATCTGACTACGAAGAATTTTGGTAGCATGGAAAATCTTGCCTACCAAGCCTACGTTTTCCAATCACTCACAAATTTTGACACTGTGTGACCAACAGTAACAAATCCTCATTATAGATGATAGATTTATTTTCTTTGCTGTTTTACAACAAAAGATGAAAAGAGACACAATCCCATTTAATCTTTCCAAAGGGTCTCCAAGAGAACAGGAGTCCACAACATAAGTGTAAATGAAGAATTAGAGGTTTAAAGAACTAAATAAATGAACATAGTATACTTGCCAGGAAAGTAGTTGATGTCGATGACATAAAATGCATCCTTTGTCCCATGTTCACGAATCATATCTATGTTGAATAATTGGAGACCCTACCAAATGAAGCATGGTATAGCTATCAGTCATATAACCAGGTGAATGACACAGCCAACATGTACCATAGAAATGGGGGCAGGCTTCAAAAGGAGTTACCAATCGACATCGAAGTTCCTTTGCGAGCCTCTCCAGTAAAGGACGTGGGGGAAGTTCTGTAAGGAAAATGCCATTTTATATGAAGAAAGCTGTTAAATCTAACAAACAATTGAAGCATGTTCTTTCTGAGCCTATCAAATTCTAGGCAACCCCATCAAACATGGCCCTTTTAAAAAGGATGAAGTTTGTTCTCCTACATGTTATACTTCATCATATGCATCAAAAATTGAATGGCTAAATCAATCACTTGGGTATACATGAAACCCTTGAAAGTTGGATGGAATTATATTGTTTTTTATGACAACCAAATGTTACTGCTTGCATAAAATAAGTGTACTGCAAATGAAAGTTGGGTATGACAATGTAATAAGGTATTGCGTCCCTTTGATAACAGAAACTGAAGGCATTTCAGCGACTTACCTGCAATAGAGGGGTCCAGATCTGCATCATCAGCCAGAGATTCAGCAGAAGAAACCCTCGGGAAGGGAAACACCCCTGAAGATTTTTCTAACTCACACTTATTAACATCGGGTAGAGAGAAACGCCGAACAACCTTTATAGCTTCTCCAACAATATAAATCTTAAATAGGACACCACCTAGAATTGAAAAGCAGTGGATAATAAGCTTCCTAGTCTTATATATATATGAAAATAATTGGTTTTCCCACTAAGCACAATCATACCATGATTAACAAACTCCTGCAGTACCATGGGTGGTTCCAGTTCTGAGAGAGAGGAGTAATCATAAGCGAGGAATAATTCATGTGATTTGGCAGTCCCATCCACTACCAGTGGTTTTGCAACTGATATTAACAGTAGATATGCACGAGTTAAAAATGTTCAAGATCAAAATCACTGAGAAAAAACATGCAAACAATTTGGGAGTATTTATTCATCCTCATTTCAGATCAAGTATTTCCATAACCATAATAAGCGTTCCCATTCAAATGAAATACAGATCTCATATCATTGAGTTTATATTTACCAACTGTAGGCACAAAATAAAGAACACATTACCCCTGGATATTTGAATGAGATTTCCATGTGATTCACAGTTATTCATCCTACTAGCATCAGGTTTCACTATTCTGTTGCTGGATGTTATGTCACAATGGCACAGATAATAAAATCCTACCTAGTGGCAACTTCAGCCCAGCTTTGGCAACTTGACAGGGGATTGATAATCGATCCTTATCGACAACCATTTGCTTTGGCACACAAACTTTGCCTACACCCATAATATACAAAATAAAAATTATCAGCTATTTCATGGTTAGAAGTACAACATGAACTGAGTCTGAGATTCTCCAGCATGCCTTATTGTCCTTCACAACTTTTTATCGACAAGGCAGGACACAAGGTTAGACAAGGAAATATGAAACCAATGGAAAAGTACAAGAATATCAAACAGATCACCATGGCAGTCAGACAAGTTAAGATCAGCAACATCTTGAAGCATGGACTGCCGATTGTGTAGATGTTGTATTGCATAAGGAGGATCAAGGATCACTACTTCTGGGTGTTTTTGCCTGTAATCCTTCAAGATGAAAAATAGAACAAGAAATATGGATTATCATTTTTGTCTCTGCTGTTAAATGATCAACCAAAGAAGTTATGGGGAAACATCCCATTAGTGACTAAAGACTATTGCAGTTGATCAATATACCAGTCGTCAAGACACATGATATCTGGTAAAAAATGTAATCAAACCATTGTAAGGTGAGATCGTGCACTCCACAAGTCTTCAAGCCCAACTATAGTTAACTACTACACACCATCTATATCCCTCTAGTTTGTAGCTTAGCTTAAGAAAACCTAAACCCTATGTAGATTGATCACAAAGTGAAAATCCTCACTTATGAATGCTTGAGATATCAATTCCAGCTTGTCACAGTTTGAGATGGCAAAGGCTTAATCTGGACCTCGTGCCAGAAAAAAGATTTCAAGTCAATACATTTAATTGTTCAACCAGTATCCATTAGCTGTTAGCCTACAGAAAATATGGATGGCCTAACTTTTACCAAAAGCAGGCCATATATCAAGTAGCTGTAGTTGATTCAATATGTGACACACCAAGAATTATAAATAAAATAAACACAGACATAAAGTTATACTGACAAACCTCAATAAGTTGGCACCACTCCTTTCCTGAAATCTACAAGCAGCAGAGAGATCATCAGAAATTCAATCAAACACAGAATAATTTGGCAGGAAAAGAAATGAAAGAACTTCTCAATTGGCCAATAAGCAATTAGAAAGAGGCATATTTTAGAATTTATAGAAACTTCCTAAAGTAACACTGACCTTGTGCAAGATAATGTCAAAGGGGCCTTGATCAGATAATGGTCTGCTTCGATCGATGGCAACAAACAATAAACCATTATTTCTGCATGAAACAAAGAAATTTTTGATCAATATCGATATATGTCTGATATTACAGCATCCAGAAATAGGTAATACTAGTGAAACCAATTTTAACATCCAACTCATCCAGACTTTTCAAAAGATCTCTACTCTACTCTCTCCAACAGAAGAGAACCATTAATAGCTAAGTCACACACACTTTTTTTTCATGCCGATGTGTCCTGTAGTAGTTCCTGTGAAATAGGATGTTTTCACAATATCCTTCTAAGAATGCATAATACCAGATCAAGTATCTAGTTCTGCACCTTCAAGGATATAAGGACCATTACACCAACCAGCTTTTGTGTTACCAATAAAACAGTGCATTGACCCAGATTTGCATCCAAAGAAACTGCAATGAAATTGATTCCATTTCATATACGTTCCTCAAAACCAGAAATTGATCAACAATCGGAAGAATAAGTTTTGGGTCCTGTGTCAAAGTTTTCAATTTTCAGGAAGGATCATGGCAAGATGAGTTACCTAAAACTCAATAAGACATCCAAGAAGAAAGATGATCTACTTAAATAACTTGCTTGTGTAATTAATGGAAGAGAGATTAGCTACTTCAACAGTCTGCTTGTGTAAATCTTGAGAAAGTACCCCTATTCAGCAAGTCTATGCTCCAAGAGAAGGAAAAGGTCAGAGTTATGTTTGAGGAATTCAAGCTAATATTGACTCTACAATTTCTTAATGTTTATCAACAAAATGAAAAAGACAGCTAGAGTTTCATGGGAAATTCTCCTCGTACGCAAAATTATCGTAAACAAAGGATTAGATAGAATTTCGGCATCCATTACATTATTAAACTACTGAACAAAGCTCCAAACTTTTGACTTTATGCTCCTCATTGCATGTTGTATACGCAGAAGAATATTCCTACTAAAAGATTACAAAATGAGAATAAGATTCCAGATACCCAGAAAAGCATGGCTCATAAGTCAAAAACCAGTAGCTAAAATCTAATCAACTTGCCCCATGGTACTGAAAATTTTAACATTATCAGAAAGGCACCAGATCCCGCAACAAACTGAAAGTCTCGTCCAGAATAAGGATTAGATACAATCAAGAAAATTCAACATTTAAAAAAGCAATAACCAACAAAAGAACAAGAACAACTATAACCATCAGTAGCAAAATATCCACAATTCTGAAACGAGCCATTTAAGGAAACGAATAGGAAAACCCAATGAAATAGCCTCTCATCCATCACCACTAGCAGACAGATACTTATAAAATGATACATAAACACGGGAAAATATACAATAAAGAGCAACAGCCTCAGGGAGCGAGGAGTCTCATCCATAGTTGATTCTTGAAACCGAAAAATTCAGATGTTGGCATCTACCAACATAGTAATTAACGAGCAAACAATCAAAGAAACGCAAGAAAAGTGATTTTAAGTGTAAAATGCAGGGATGAATGGTTACACCTGGCCAAAGTTTCAAGCTTGGGCTGTAAAAAACTCTTCTTTTTCTTCAATGTCAAAGCATAGCCAACCACCACTAGCTTCTGAGGCTGTTCTACTGACAAAGGCGCCACTGTTACTTGATTCTCTTCTTCTTCGAGCGAGATTTCCCCGTTTACCGTCATTTTCCTCAAAACCCACAAGTCCAATCACAGAATCAATGCTCCTCTGAACTGGGTTACTTTAAATGTTCCCCATTTCATTTCATGCGTTCTTAATTCAGTTATTTGTTTTTATTTTCTTGAAAAGATGTGAACCTTTCTTTCTTTCTTTCTTCTGACCAAAGATTGGATCTTTGAAGATGGTATATAGGTTAGGGACAAAGACGCAAGCAACAAGAGACAAATAAAATCCCAGAATTCTTTTGGAGTATTCTTTAATTCTTTTCTCAACTTTCCGTTCTTCTGTGTTTCTGTTTTCTCTGATGCTGCTCTCTGTTTCTCACGCTAAAGTTGGGAAAGAGAGGAAACAATAGCTTTAATAGACTGGCAGATAAAGGGGTGCATGTATACTGGAAAAAGAATGGACTTTGAAGAGAATATTCAACTCAAGTTTGCAGGAACAGAGGCACAGAGGGTCCAAAGGAAAGGTTGTGGAGATTAGACTTAAACCTCCCGAGGCAGGGTTGTTTTTGTACGAAACTGTGAGACTTGCTCAGATTTTGAGAGCCACCCCATTTATATATACGGAAGACAGCTCTAAACAGAGCAGTGGGTAAAGGTATGAAACTTTACTTACCAGCCAAAATAAAGATATGGAAGCTTCTTTGAAGATAACATAATATTCTTATCTTTATTCCTGTTAATTGCTTTGAACAACTATTCGCAAGCAGCAAGAAATTTTTCCAACCCACCCTTAAATTTTCCTATTCTAAATCCTCATAAGATTATAATAAATATTTTCATATCTGTTATATGAAAAAAGGGCATGTCAAATTTATACTTACATATATTTTAATTTAGGAAATGAATAGATAACAAATGACACGAATCAATAATACAGTGGTATAGTAACTATCAGTGTTTTAAAAATTGGCCCGAACCGGTCGGTCGGACCGGGGAATCGGTGATTCGGAATATGAAACGGTCTGATTTAGCCCTTATTTTTTTAAGTGATTGATCCGTTTATTTTACTGTCGGATCGGTAAAAACCACTGAACTAGCGAAAGAAAGAACCGACCGATCTATTTAAAATGTCTTGATTTTAATGATTTTAACTTCAATGAATATTATGATTAGTGATTTTTTTTATCTTTTTAATAAAATATGACTAGTAAACTTTGTTATCTTATTTTATGTTGTGTCGGTGAACTTAAAAAAATTGTATGTTTTAAAAATTATCTCCATATCTACCAGATTCTTACGCTTTATATCTCAATTCTTAAAGCAGTCATGCTATAAATTTTTAACGAAGAAGTGTTATTGTTCATATAAACAATGTGAAAATCTTTGATTTGATGGATTCCCAACTCCTAACATTTGGTGCTATTTGATTTGATATAGATCATGATTTATTGGTACCCAATTGGACATGAACGCTGGAGCTAAAACTCTCACCATTTGATAGGATAACTAAAACCTTAATAGTGAAAGCATGAGTCTGGCAATGGTTTTGAAAAGCATGCATGCACACCAGCCTTCAATGTAAATTTGTTATTTTGGGATTTTAATTTATACATTTATAATTTTACTTTTACCTTTAATTATTATGTATTAATCAATGTAGTCATATATAAATTAGATTATTTATATGATAATTGATTATTTAAACTTTAATAATTCAATTACTATATTCCTTGTTTGTAACACTTTTACTCTTTAACAATTCTCAACACCGATTTTAAATAAAATTTAAAACATTTTATTGAATCAAACAAGTTCTAATTCATAATTTTGGTAACAAGAAAGCATGTTAGTATTAACATTTTTATCTTAATAATATTAAAAAGTTAATATGTGAAATATCAAATTCAATGGAAAGTGAAGTAAACAAAGAATCCAATTAAATCAATTGAACAATCAAAGGATAAATAAAATAGATAAAATAGAGCACATATGCAACTTAAAGAGGATTTTAAAGAGATTCAAGTAAAGAACCAAGAATAATGAGTAATTAAGTATATCAAGATTTAGGACTTTCTTGGAACCTTACCTTACTCATTTCAATAAATTTAGGATTTAATCATCACATGATCATTCACATGTAAGTTATAAGGCATAAATTTTTTCATAATCAAAAGAAAAAATTTATCTTTAAAAAAAGTTATGTATTTTTATGCAAATTTTTGAATTAGTTTTGAATCAAATTTTTGTCAAAAGAGTGTCTCTTTATCCTTAGAAAAACTTTTAAAATTCAAAAACTATTTTCAATTACATTGATCAACTAATTTAGGTGAGTGGTTGATCGATGTTAAGTTTTTAGGTATATTAATTGATTTATATAGTAGTTGACTAATAACTTTTTGATAACATATACCTTGAGTTCATGATTATATTAGTAAACCAATGTGATCTAATCGACTATCATCATCGTCATCGTCATATCCAGTTCAATCCCACACTAATGCGGGATTTGGAGAGGTTTGATAGCATACAGCCTTACCCTTATAAAATAGAGAGGCTGTTTCCGGTAGACCCACAAACAAATATGACATGAAGAGTAAAAAAAAACTTCAAGTATGCAATGCAAGTTTAGAAGACAAAATAAGAATAATAATATTGATAATAATAATAATAAGACAAACAGGAATACAAATAATAAGAATAATAATAATAATAATAATAATAATAATAAGAAAAGAAGAAAAGTCCACCCAACTGATCAAGCAGATGCCCAATTGATCAACCAGATGCACACTACAGGATAATCACGTACAAATAAAATATAATAATAATAACATAATCCCCTATGAAACCAATAAATTAGAGAATCAAATTAAGGACTCCTACGGGTCTCCACCTTCTATGCACTTATTAGACAAACCTACAGAAAGAGGAAAAAAAAAAGCATCTAACCAAACGGACATAATACAAGATGAGATGTTTTTTAACTGCTATTATTTGTTTCTAAGGACTATTTTAAGTTTTTGAGTATAAATAGACCATATGTGAATTATGGAGATTTCTTGGACATATTAGATAGTTATAAATGCTTTAAGAGGTTAGAGAATGTATGTATATATGATCTAAGTTAAGCCTTTACTCATTATTATAAGTAAGAAAGGGATATTTTGAGTTGTTGAAATTATTTGAGATACACATTGTGATAGTTCCTATTTACATTGAATAAGAATTATAAATGATTACTCTTTGTTCATGACAATTGAGATATTGTACAGAGGTTGCTCTTCACCTATTAAAGAAAAAAAATGGTAAATTTTTTAAGTAAAACTTTAAGAATGAACATAGGCCAATGTTTATTTAAATGAATTTTAAAAATCAATTTTATATCTTTTTTCTTATTATTTTTATTATTATTGTGATTGCTTTATGATTATCACATATAAATTTAGCATAATATTTCGTTAGAATAAACATTTCATTTTTATTAACTTCAAATTGAACGAAAAAGTGAATATACATAATTTATTCTCTCTTATCTGCCATCCGGAACCAACAATTCTATTATAACTCATTATGAGATTAACATATATATTTATATACATACGAATTTTAAATTAAAATGATTAAATATTTTTTAACAAATTATAATTTGTAGAAATTTAAGAGAAAATACTTTTAAAGTAAATTTCAGTAAAATTCATATAATTTATGGCATCAATTATAACTTTTATTAATAATTAATAACTTTTCTTATCTTTTTATTTATTATGTATTTACTAGTTATTTATTTACTCACTTTACTAAATACAATAACTTTATTTTTATTAATTTTACAACATTCTTATATAATATCAAATAGTTTATTATTTTAAACTATGCTTATATCAAAAAGTACTGATGCATTCATAACATTTGTATTCTCAATACTATTTCAACAATAGTCCAAATAGAGCACTTGCTATTTATATATGTTTAACATGATTAAAAAGAATAGTCTAAAGGAACAAACAAAATGTTCAACATTCTATAACAAAAGTAAACTTGCGATGCCCTCACTGATCTCATTCAAGTCTGATAAGTATGCCATGGAAAATTAATGGTTATCCTTATTAAAGAATATACGAATTTTGGAGAAATATGCAAAAGAATATGCTTGGAGTTAGGTCCAAGATCGGTGCCATTAATTTCCATATTTAGACCATAATCAATCCATCACGTAAGCAAGAAGACATTTATACCGAGATATTTTCTTATTTACCAGTTACCATAATAATGGTCGACACTCAACAAGCAGTCCAATTGTAAATTCGATCTCAGTTGATCAAGCAGAAAACTTCTCCCCAGATTACCATCCTCCACCAGCTCTTTTTTGTCATATTATATAATCATATTCTCATCCTTAGTGTTGCAGGCGGTACTGTTTATAATATTTAATGCAACTTATCTACATGATGATGTTATTCGATCACGAACAAAAGGAATAAATCTGGGTCCTCAGAACATTAAGATATAGATATCGAGGAGTCTAATAAGCATATTAGCAACAAACTTCTCTAGCTTTAGGGTATTTTTTTAAGTTGAAGTTCATATATAAAACTAATCATGATACGAGATCTTATCCATGTTTCATTTTCCAGCTTGTGATAATTAAGAACCATCCACTGAGACAATGGGGTCCTAACAAGAAAAGTGTTTTTAGCATTGTTTTAAAAATCGGACCGAAGAACCGGTGAACCGGTGTATGAAACGGTCCGATTTAGCCCGTTTTTTTTGTGAGTGATTGACCCGTTAATTTTGCGGTCGGACCGGTAAAAACCGTTGAACCGGTGAAAGAAAGAACCGG
>JAOSBP010000205.1:30458908-30473647 GCA_027563825.1 Erythroxylum mucronatum
TCACTCTTTTCACTCAATCTCTCTCCATACATTTCAGATAGCTTCGATTTTTGGAGGAGATATAGAGAAAAGTCTTATGAATCCAATGGTTTAAGAATCAGGTCATTTGGAGGTCTAGAGAAGAAGCTATGGCCAAAATACTCCAACAAGTTCATGCCCTTACGTGAAATGTACATGTCTTAGTACCAATGCCATAACTTTTGCTACAGATGTCGGATTGAATTCGTTTTTGGACCATTGGAAATAAGACGTCGAGATCTACAACTTTTATGAAGACCTCAAAGACTAATTCTATCGTCTTGCTTCTGTATCGCCTCACTTTTTCTTCCGTCTGCTTTTTATCATCTGATTTTCTATCGTCTACTTTTCTTCCGTCTACTTTCTATCGTCTACTTTTCTTCCGTATACTTTCTATCGTCTACTTGCTATCGTCTACTTTTCTTCCGTCTACTTTCTATCGTCTGCTTTTCTTCCGTCTACTTTCTATCATCTGCTTTTTGCGTCTGGAACATAGCCACTTATAAGAATCATAACTTCTAACTCCGATATCCAAATTTTTCATATAATATACCATTGGAAAGATAAAAGAAAGATCTACAACTTTCCAGAGGAATTTTTACCAAAATCTATTTATATCAATCCAAATTTGCCCCTAAAGTCTGAAGACGAATTTCTCCTTCATACACAAAAATACTGCACCAAATTCTTAACTCCGTGTCCACTTTTGAGATTCTTAGAGATAGAATTGAAATTCAATGTCTTCATAAAAAATGTAGCCATATATCTCTAGTTTAATCTAAATCAAGAATCATCTCGTTTGGATGACTAGAGAAAACGTTGTGGCTAAAAGACTGAAGCATACTCAATCAAAATTTTCCAGATCGCTACCAATCTTGCTTATAAATCTTTCCTTATCACAACTCATACCAAGATCACTCTTTCTACTTCTTCTACTCTTCATTTTCAATAAAATCACATTTAATATCGTTTATACTCAAAAGTTGTCAATGAATGCATATACCACTTTTTAAATGAAAACATTCAGTATTTACGTGCATATATGCTAACATGATGCATGAATAAGAAAATGCATTGTCTTAGTTTCTCTTTAAGCTCGCTTGTACTGAAATTTCGGGTCTTAACTCTTAATATGGGGACGGGATGTTACACATAATTTGGGTTCTTTTTACTGATAGTGAAGCTTTGTGGGTCAGATGAGTGCATACCATTATTCTTAGCAGGAAAACCTTTTGGAATGCTCAACCTAATCATAACAGCTCTTAGAGCTGGAGGAAATTGTTACATGTTAGGAATCTTATTAGGAACCAGTTCAGATTTAAGATAGGAAATAGGATGTCTACTTTTTTATAGTAGGACCCATGGCATCCTAGGGGTATTTTTATTGGACCCCGAACTTTTGTTAGAAGTTAGAACTATTAAATGAGAAATTTTTGGCGATTAGTTATGAGTAAAAAAAGGAATTATGAATGATGAGATGTAGTTGAATGTGATGAGTCAAATAAGTAAAGGTTAGAGAGTTTAATGAAATAAAATTGGTAGTTGAATTGTTATGAATGATGTTGCGTTAGAGAAAGTGAAATTAGGAAAAAAAAATCATAGTCTTTCATAAGGGTAAAATTGGTGTACAGACTTCAGGGGAAAAATCTGAATCAATCTAGGCTAAAGGAGGCAAATTTGTCTTCTGAAAAGTTGTAGTTTATTATTTTAGCTTTTCAATGGTATAAAGTAGACGATTTTTAGGTATCGGAGTCAAGTGTTATGACAATTATAAGTTGGGATGTTTATATGGAGCCATTATAGTGAAAGAAGTGACTTAGAACTCTGAGTGATGTGAGAAAAACCCCATAGAAATCCCATCGTCTGATTCCTTCCTGAACTGTGTCTTGCTTCGACTCGTGGACTGCGTCTTGCTTAGACATGTGTCCCTTCATTCGGTTGAGTCTCGAGTAGACGTGTGTTCTTTTGTCCGGCTACGTCTCGAGTAGACGCGTGTCCCTTCGTCTGGTTATGTCTCAAGTAGACGCGAGTCCTTCGTCTAGTTGCTTCTTGCGTAGACGTATGTCCTTCGTCCATCTGCGTCTTGCTTTGACGTGTGGACTGCGTCTTGCTTTGATGCATGCCCTTTTTCTGCGTCTGTCTTAGATGCGTCCAATCCGTCTAGTCTGTCTGAGTCAAAGTTGACTCTGTCCGTCTGAGTCAAAGCTCAGTTTTGACTGATGTCTTTATCTAAGACCCTTTGTCTGTTCGTCTGATTTGGTTGGTCGAATCTATCCGTCTGAGTCAAAGTTGACTCCATCCGTTTGAGTCAAAGCTTGGCTTTGACTGATGCCTTTGTCTTAGAATAATGTCTTCGTCTGAGACGAATGCCTTTGTATGAAGCTAGTTCCATGTTATGCTAAACCATCGTCTGGTTCATTTGAGACTGAACCTTCGTCTAATTTCATTTGACACTGAAACTTTGTCTGATTTCATTTGAGACTGAAAATTCTTCTGATTTCATTTGAGACTGAACGTTTGTCTAACTCCTTCTTAGACTGAACCTTCATCTGGTTCATTTGAAACTAAACCTTCGTCTGATTTCATTTTAGAATGAAACTTCGTCTGATCCTTCTGTGACTTAAGTCCTTCGTCTGATCTATCTACTCTTTTGGCTATAACTTTGTCATCCGACCTCCAAATGACCTAAAATTTGAAGCGATAGTTTTATAACACATTTCTCTATCTCTCCATAGAAATTGATAGCCTTTGGTATTGAATTGGAAAAGATGGATTGAATCAAAGTAAAGGGTCAGTTGGAAGAGTATGAATTGGACATTTTACTGAATATACTTCGGTATTTTGATGATAACATGAACTGTAGAGCTTTGAATGAGATGACTCTTATTTCTAAATAAACTAGATACTTAGAGCTACAAATTATCTGAAGAAATAGAAATTTAATTCAGTCTCTAAGACTTTCAATTTCTAGGTAGAAGTTAAGTATGGTGTACTATTTCAATATAAGAACAGTCTGAAAATGTTTGGGGCATACTTTCAGATTACTGAACCAAATTGAATGATGTTGGTGTCATTAGAAACTTAAGACAATGAGGAACATTTTTTCTAGAAGAAAGTGTTATCAAATTACTTAATCTTCCTTGTCAGAATGTTTAAGGGTATTTTTGGCAAGACACTTAAGCATAAAAGACATAAGGCATAAATGGAAAAGCAGATTGAACATTTCTCAATCATTAAGGGCATAATTGGAAGAGGAAGTGTTGTCTTGCTTTTAAATGAAGAAGAAAGACATGAATTGAGGGAGAGAAGAAGAGAATAACAAAAATGAGAATGAAAGAGAAAGAGAGTTCGGTGGTTTGAGAGAAAAGAAGAGAGTTAAGCTAGGGTTTAATTTTTCTTAGTCTTTAAGAGAGATTTTGAAGCTGTTCAAGAAGAGAAAAGGTAAGAGGAAGAAAAGAGCTTCCATTTGAGCTAAAGTTATCTTCATTTGATGAAGAATCAAGGAAACCAAGAGAATCCTACCCAAGAGCAAGGAGAAAGACAACCTTGACTTGGATTTTTGCAAGCCAATTAGGTGGGTAATATGTTTATAGTTGTTGTGTAATATGAGCTAATTGTCTTATGTGTGAATATGTGCTAAATTGTTAATTGTCGTGATGTGGAAAATGCATTAAGATGTGTTTTATGTTATGCCTTGAAACATGTCATGGCATTTTGTATAAATGAAAAGAAAGGAAAAAGCATGAAAAGTATGAAAGTTTGATAAAATGATTTTCGAGCATGAGTATGTGCTTATGTTTAGGCAACAATAGAACCATTCTGTTCGTCACATGCACGTTGACAAGAGCCTTGTCCCGACTGCCCGCTTATGGCATATGAGCTTCGAAAATGGACTCATTTTGTTCATGGTGTAAACTTTGGTTTCTCCATTCTGCTTCCATGGAATCCTTAAGCCATTTGTTGTGCATTACATCATTGAATTGTCAAGTATGACACATAATTGAGTGTCATGTCTTGATGGATGAATCTTCATGATATGTTCTATATGATGACATTTTGAATTATGAATTTTGAGCTAGAATTGTGGATAATGGAACTGTTAGATTAAATGAGATATGTATATTGTGTGTTTGAATCGTATTGCTCGTTGCCAATGGCTATAAATATATTAGCCACTGAGCTATGTAGCTCACTCCACTTTCCCTCCTCAGGTCCTGATCGAGAAGCCTAGCGATCCTTGCAGGGCATCGGAAACTCTAAGATAGTTAGAGACTTTTGTATTAAGTTAGTGAATATTTTGGATAACTTTATAGGCATATCAACATTGAGCATCCTTTTTGTATTTCATCTTAAGCTAGTCATATGTATGTTGATTTGTAAGGGAAGCTTGTATAAACTCTGTTTGGATTTATTAATGAAATATGATTGTGTTTTGCTTGTGATTCTCAAAATTGTGATGTTGGTGACTGGCCGGTGTGGGCGTGCCAAAGCGGTGTTTTATGACTCCGAATTTTTGGGCTCTGGAAATGAGGACCAACAATTCTGAAGGACCTCTTAACTCCTATAGTGATCAATGGATCAGAATTACCAATGAGTGCTAAAGTTGCGAAGATTATTAGGAACAATGTGTGGAATTGGCAAGAGGCTACATTACAAACCTTACGAGCCCTAGAGCCCTTACCATATCAACTAGACCACTCCAAACCTGATAGATTGGAATGGCTCGCAAGTCCTTCCAAAACATACACAAATGCTTCGTCCTACTCCTTAATGAGACCTTCCACTCCTTGTGTTCCTTGGTATAAATTAGTATGGCTTAAAAGAACTAGCCCAAGATATGCTTTTATCCTATGGCTAGCCTTCCTTAATAAGTTGCAAATGAGGGATAATCTCCTCTTCTCATATGCCCCTAATCATTGCTCCTTATGTTTCCAGGCTAATAAGTCCATTGACCATTTGTTTTTTGAGTGTGCTTACTCAAAATCAGTATGGACGCATTGTCTAGAACACTTTCAGATTCAATTGCCAAATCAAACAAACCTTTAAGCCATCCTAAGTTGATTTAATCACCCATCAAACCACACAAACTCTAACCTCGACCTTATCCCCATTATCCTTTCTGTGACTGTTTACAATCTTTGGTCCGAAAGAAACCATCGAACCTTCCAAGGAAAAGCCGTGGAAATGGGGAATTTGAACACCAAGGTGGCCTTCCAAGTTATGGAAATTCTCGGCTCAAACTTTGAGGAAAGGTAAATACTGGTTGAGATTATTTTCCTAACTGTTCTGCTTTGCAAGGTTTTCTAGTAATTGAAGAGGCTTGAATGCTGACCATTAATCTGTAAATACCAAAAAGGGCATTGACTTGGAGAAAGGTGTTTGTAAGGATGTGCTGTCTATGAGCATATGGGACCTTTATGTCACGAAGTTATGCTCTGGAATATACTGATGACGATGCTTGCACTGTATTAAAAGTAGACCAGATCATTATGGCAAGGCTAGCAGGTGGTCCCACGAGAGATCAACTTGCAGGGATGGATGAAGATAAACTTCTTGGTGAACTTGTTCATCTTTCCCAACTAGTAGGTTTTACTTGGTTTTTGTCTCTGTTGCAATCTGATACTAAAATGCACTCACTCAACCAAAGGAAGGGTGAGAATGGGTAGGAAAAGATGAAGAAATCATAAATGGAACTAGCTGTTAGGCATAACAGTGATGCAAAAGGGAAAATGCAACTCAGAGGCTTAATCTCATGTAAAGTGGACATGAATACCTAGGTTTTAAAGCGGAAAGGATTGTATATTTTAATTTGTTCCTTTATTTTGGTTATCTGTAAATGGTTGTGTAGCTGGTTAAGATGAACCTCCTTCAAGGTCATCTTGGATAGTAGATATGTATAGGTGAGTGCTGCAGTTGGCTAGGTTAATTGAGGATCACTTGTTGTAAAGGTCCTAAGGTTCTCGGGTTAGGATGCTCCTGCGGTTTTAGGAAGGATTGTTTCCTGGGCTTCCTTCTTTGTACATAACTTCCTTTAATTTATTAAATTTTTGATTTACCAAAAAAAAACAATGATGTATCATATAAATAATTCAGTAGTAATTGACTTACTCTTAATATTATTTGTCAAGAAATTTTTACTTGTCGTATGAAAATTGCATTGATAAGTACACCAAATTTTCACCTGGCGTATGAAAATTGCATTGAAAAATGCAGCCCAGGTTTATAAGCATGTTCGGAGGTACTTACTGTGAAGGTAGATCGTCACAGTCTGCAGCTCGCACTGACTCACCTCTTCCCCCTCCAGGGCCTACGGTTGCAGATGAGGTATCACCTACTACTCGTCATGCTACACCATCCCCATCCCCAACTCATATATCATCTAATACCGCTTTATCGGATGGAGGAGATGTCCGTGAGCCTGGAGCTAAGGGGCCTGACGAAAGAAAGTACATAACAATTGTCAACAATCTGTAAGTGAAATCACATTATTAACTATTTATTTTTAATGAAGTTATAGGTTTATCAGTTTTTTCATTGTATAAATTTACTTCTTATATTAGGTTGGTTTTGTCTGGACCGTGTTCCAGAAATATGACTTCTAAATTTAAAGAAAGAATTGATCTTGGGGGTTACGTGTGGAAGAATATCTCTTAGGCGACAAAAGGGATTTTACTTTTAGGAGTTTGAGGTATAATAAATATTTATTTTCTTTTTATATTGATTTATATACACTAATTAAATAAATATTGTTACATTATAGTAGTTTAAATTTTTTATTCTTATTTCAGAAAGAATTTTTCTGAGATTCTGTTATCGACGCCATCATACATAGACTGTGGGAGAGGCGAACTTGTATACGTTATCGCAACTTTATTGGTGCGATACACTAGGCAGGTGTACAACCGCCTTATATTTTGGAAGAAATATGGAGTCATTGGCAGGAGTATTGGAGAAGCCCTGAGACTATGTACATCTCAAGGCGTAACTACACCAACAGACGTGGAGGCTCAGGGGGAGAGAGTCTTCCCATACATACGGAGGATCAATAACCCACCATGAGCATGCACAGAGACTTGTAAGTATTTAAACTTGACACTAATATTGTAAATGTTTTACTTTTCCTTATTATAGATAATAATAATGGTATAAATGTCTAGTGCCATATATAGTCGTGTTGAGTTCTTTTTTTTGTTCAACAAGGGGAATTATCATAAAAATAGAGGAAATTATGCCAAAATTTTAATAAAATGCAGTTCACATCTAACAATTTAGGTTAAATATACAGGAACAATCTTTGGGTATGAGGCCTACACCTACTCAGTTGTTTCTGCACACTCACACAAAAGCATAATGGTGTGACATTTGTTAACAACCAATATAGAGAGCTAATTGTATGTGAAATTAATGCATTATTATTATTTCTTAATAGTAATCCCTTACTAATGTAAACATTGCTTCTTAATAGGACCAAATACAATATGTCATTCAGCGACAGTCTCAGGAGGAACAACCTGTTGATGAGACTCAAACGTATTATGAAAGGATTATTTTTTATACATGATATTATGAAAGGATTGTTTTTTAGTTACTAAAGAGATCAAACTAATTAAGCAATTTTTTGTGCGCATAAATAGTCATTTATTCATAAAATATTAATGCTTATTATTTAATTAATTATTTGGATAAATGTTGTTTATTAGTTGATAGAATTTTAGAATTTACTCAAAGTAATACTCTAGACTAATAAACATAACAAAGGAAAATCAACATTCGCTTGTGAAATATGTTATATATCAAAAGATACTGATTGTATTTTATGATTTTTTGTTTGATTACGTTATAAAGTTTGTATGACATTAAATTTATGACAATTTATGATGAGTTTTCCTAAAGAGAACCTATAGTATATTCTAAATGTTTAATTATTTGAATCAAATACTTTATTGGACATTTATGTATTTGTAGTTATTTATCTTTGTTCACATGCTTCTTTTGTTATTGTGATTAATGATTAAACTTCTCTAAGTAGTATAAACAAGTCAATTTTCATTTAGGTGTTATAGATCTTGATTTTGCATTATTAAAAGAAAAACCTACAATTATTATAGAAACGAGCAATGAGGTTAAGAAGACAAATTATAAAGCATGAGAAACATGTGAATCATTATTGACAACTACATTAAGACCACTATTTCATAAACTAAAAGTGCTAAAGAATGCCTTAAATTTGTGGAAGAGCATTTTCGTTCTATAGACAAGCCTCTTATTAATACACTAATAACTAAACTCACGACCATGAAGTTTAATGGGTCACGGAGCATGCAACAATATGGGTTAAAGATAACAAATATTGTAGAAATTAAAGACCATGGGTATAACAATTGATGATACCTTCTTAGTGTAATTTGTAATGAACTTGTTACCTCCTAGGTGTGGTCCTTTCAAAATTAACTACAACACTATAAAGGACAAGTTGAATGTTAATGGATTGTCCAGTGTGCTCATTAAGGAGGAAACAAGGCTAAAGAATAAAAAAAGTTCATTCAATTAACCTTGAGGGTTAAGGAGCTAGCAAAATTCACAAGCTAAAGGCTAAGAAATTTAAGAAGAAAATGCTTATAAAACTAAATAGGTTACTACTAATGTTGACAAAAAGGAACAAAATATAGATAAGTGTCATTTTTGTAAAAAAGATAGACGTTATTAGAAAAATTGTCTAAACAGAAGATTGGTTTCAAAAGAAAGGTACATCTAACCTTTTTGTATGTTCCAAACTAAACTTAACTGAAGTTCCTTCTAATAATTGGTGGATTGATTATGACATTACTATTTATGTTTCTAATGTTATGCAGGGATTCTTTTTATAATCCAAACCACAAACCTAACTGAGAACTTTCTATTTGTGGGAAACCATAAGAAGGTCCCAATTGAGGGCGTAGGAACTTATCATCCAATAATAGTATCATTTATATCTAATAGAAACTCTCTATAAACCTTTAATTTATAGAAACTTCATTTACGTTTCTAAACTTGATGAAAGTATGTTTACTTTTAAGTTTGGTGATAGTTATTTCAATTTATTTAAACATAATCCCATCATTGGTTGTGGAATTCTTATAGATGGTTTATTTAAATTGAAACTTTATGTTAATTTTTCTAAAATTCTATTATATATTTATTATAGAATTGGAACTAAGCGTAGCATAATGAATGATAATTCAACTTACATGTGGCATAAATGTTTAGGTCATACCAAAGAAATATTAGAAAGATTGGTAAAGAATGAAACTCTTCTGAATTTAGATTTTACTAATTTCTATATAAGTGTGGATTGCATTAAAAGAAAGCAAACCAAGCATAACAAGAAAGGAGCCACAAGAAGTACTCAGCTCCTTAAAATTATACACACAGATATATGTGGACCTTTTAACACTCCATCCTTTAGTGAAGAAAAGTACTTTATCACCTTTATAGAAGATTTTTCACATTATGGATATGTCTATTTTCTTAATAAAAATTCTCAAGCTGTAAATGCCCTTGAGGTGTTTCTAAATGAGGTTAAAAGATAATTAGATTAAAAAAAGTGAAAATTGTAAGTTCTGATAGAGGTGGTGAGTATTATAGAAAATATGATGAATCAAGACAACGTCCTGGTCTATTTTCAAAGTTTATAAAGAAACATGATATATGTACACAATATACTATGTCAAGCATACCTCGACTAAATGGTGTAGTAGAAAGATGTAATAGTACCTAAATGGATATAATTAGGATTATGATGAGTAATTCCTTATTACCAAAAACCTTGTGGATGTGTATGGACTTAAAATTGTTGTGTTTTTGCTGAAGAGGATTCCTAGTAAGACAGTTCTAAATTTTTTTGGAGCTATGGACTAGAAAGAAACCTAATATGAGGCACCTATATGTTTGTAGTTGTTTAATAAAAGCGCAAGTTTATAATTCACATGAAAAGAAATAGATTCTCGAATAGTTAGTGGTTAGTTTATTGGTTACTTAGAGAAATCTAAAAGATATAGGTTTTATTGTCCAAACTATAGTCCAAGAATTGTTGAAACAATTAATACCAAGTCCATGGAAAATGTTGAAGTTAGTGGGAGTGCTAAAAAGATTTTTATGGATATTAATGGAAAGAAGGTTTAATGTTCCATTACCCATAAATGTCCTGATATCCACATCTATACCAAAAATCAACCCAGTATTGGAAGAACAAAATGATCTTGGACAACTTTTAGATAAGACAGCAACTCGTGAAGAAGTTAACTTACGACCAATTGGCAAAAATGAGCCATGTGGAGTAGCTTTAAAAAAACCTGTAAGAATAAGGAGATCATTTATTCCTGATGACTATATGGTTTATTTACAAGAGTCAAAATTTGATTGCGGCACTAAAAAGGATCCTGTTTTGTTTTCGTAAGCCATATACAGTGATGAGTCTTATAAATGGATTGATGAAATAAAAGATGAGTTGAAATTAATGGCACAGAATAATGCCTGGGACCTTATTGATTTTCAAAAAGAATCTAAACAAGTGAAATGCAAATGGATCTTTAAGACTAAATATGACTCAATTTGCCTATAATATAAAGCTAGACTTGTTGCCAAAGGTTATACTCAAAAGGACGACAATGATTATAAAGAGACTTTTTCACTTGTCTCAAAGAAAGACTCATTAAGAATAACTATGATATTAATGGCTCAATTTGATTTAGAGCTACATTAAATGGTTGTGAAAACTGCTTTTTTTAATGATGATCTCGAGGAAGAAGCTTATGTGGATCAACCTGAAGATTTTTTTATAGAAGGAAAAGGTCACACGGTGTGCAAACTTAAGAAATCAATGTAAAGACTTAAAAACACTTTTCAACAATTGTATATTAAGTTTACTGATACTATAACATCTTTTGGTTTCCAAGAAAACATTATTGACTGTTGTATTTATCAAGAAATCAATAGGAGTAAGTTTATATTTTTAGTTATATATATTGATGATATTTTACTTGTTGTTAATGAATTGGACATATTATAAAAAAACCAAAGATTTTCTCTCTAACAATTTTGCAATGAAAGAAATGGAAGAGGCATCCTATATGATATAAATTTCAGTATTTAGAAATAGATAACAAAGACTATTATGATTGTCTCAAAAAGACTATAACGAAAAAATTCTTTAATGATGTTTTAACACTCATGAGCTTAATAAAAGTTTCTAATTGACAATTTTATTATTTATTATGAATGTGTAAATGTAATCCTTATTAAATAGGAAATAAAATTGTCTATAGGACATTAATATGGACCTTTATGATATTTATATATCACTTATGTTATTTGACTTGATATATTGCTACGGTTGTAGTATATAGAAGGAAGTATGACATATTGAATTGTAAAATCGTCATAACTGACATTATGTGGTTTATATATTGAGATAAATCATGAAGATGTCAAGAGATTTATTTATGTGTGCCTAATGTTTATATTATTAAAAATAAAGTTTGAAATATCAGGCCAAGTGAGAGAATATTAGAATTTGTTATGATTAGTGGATATACTCTATATATATTAATAATATTATTAATATAATTAACTAGCCTTATTTGGTTTATATTTTCTATTTAATAGTGGAATAAATCTCAACTATTTATTTTGGTCACTTGATGGATGTACAAATTAAAAGTTATAAATATATAAACTGGTTCTCTTTCTACTAATTAGGGTTAAAGTTTTTCATCAAGTTCTCTATAACAAAAAGGGAGCTAAGAGAGACAAACCAATTTTAACAAAGGATACGGTGGAGTTTCTTGATCTCTTTACAATAATGACATCTTCCACATTAGATACATATTATTATACCCTAATTATTTATGATAATTGTTTATTCAAGATCCTAAAGTTATGAATATCAATTTTGATTTTATGTTATAATGATCATCTTTTTTCAACTTCTTCCTTTTCATCTTTTCTTATCATTTTTTCATTAAAGGCTTTTACATTTCTTTAACTTTTTTTTAAAAAAAGCTTTAAGGGTATGAATTTTCATGCCTACGAGACTGATTTAGTTCTTTTCCATTATAGGAATATAACTAATTGTAGTCCAACTTTCCAGGAGAGGTTTCTCCCTCTAAATAACCTTTTATAACAATTCACTCAACTTGTTTCCCTACTTAACCTCGTTGCTTCTTCCTTTTCGGCCTCTCAATTAAAACTACACCCTTATCGCACTCCCTTGCTCATCTTACATATGTTACTAAGTAAAACACTTCAATTGACTCCTTGGATCCTTTATCCACTCATTAAACTCTACTTTCAGGCTCTCATCCACCTAAAATAGGCTTCTTAAATTTTAGTAATTAACAAGGTTTGCTTAAGAAATCCTAGAGTCAGGCAGTGTGTTATCATTCAATACAAGAAAAAGCTCAAGTTCATTCCTATATCTCAAGAAGTAGACTCTATGGTTATCTCTCCTCTTGTCGAGGTGTTAAAAGCAAGGGTTATAAATTATAACATATCACTACTTGGCTACTTCATTGAAAAAAGTTGTTTATTTCGCAAATCTAAGTTTAGGATGAAGTCGATTGAAGAAAATATGAACTTACAAAAACACTGATCAATGAATAAAATTTCTTTAAGTTTAGTGTAAACTCGAGTTTGATGATAATTTTGAAGATAAGACCTTGTCATATTAATGGAAAGCCATTACTTATTCAAATATGGAAACACGTAATGATTTTAGATAAAAATAAAATGAAACACATTTTCTGTTTAGGTCAACTTTTAGAATATTCTCCTTAAATACTAATCAACTATTGGATTAAACTACCAAACTAGCTCTTTGGGGAAACTAATTTGTCTTGATGAAAACATGACAAGTGTAAGGAGAAATGGATATGCTAGAATTTACATAAAGATAGAACGCACAAAGAATTTCCAAAACACTAAAATTAAAGAGATTGGATGAAGATGGAGGGTTATTTGAAACATAAATATTGCTAAGCTATTAATGGAAACCCACAATGCAAAAACAAATGAAAATTTAGGAACCTACAGGTAAAAAGTTCATCATAAGGAAATAAATTAAGGCTTTAGGATTAGAATAAAAAAACACTTAAGTTAAAAATTAAAATAGAATAACTCAAGACAATACTAATAGTGAGAAATAACTTCCTCATATTATAAGTGGTTCTTATATCTTATTTCCATATATTCTCTTGGAATTTTTCAAGGTGTCCTCAAAATTAGTGGAAGAAGAATATAAGCTCAAAATTTGAAGGAAACTAGTAGGAACAATATAGAATCTCAAACTAAGGTACTTGAAGGAAATCGTGAAATAGTTGTTCATTAAATAACATACAATTCATGTCTAGACAAATCTTAACCTTGAAGGATAATTGTCCTACATAACAACTAACTAGAAAATCTTTATATGATCATTCCCCCATCAAATTGGGACTAAAGACAAATGTGAGAGCTTTAGTAAGTCCCTTATGAACATCTAATAAGCCCATAGATATCAACATAAAAGAAGAACCTGGTGAAGCTTTAGAGATAAAACAAAGAAGAAACCAAAAAAAGAAGAAGAAGAAAGGGACGTAAGCCCTAATATCATTTTTATAATCATATCATGGAATATCAGGTGCAATAGGTTATCTATGGTTATTTACTCTTTAAAAAATCATACTTAATTGGTCTTCTTACGACCAAATTAAGGGAAACAAACTTGATAATTTTCCTTAAACATTTAGTAAGAGCTAAAACTTCATTTTCTAACAATCAAGTGCACCAGAAAGGAAGAATTATATTAGCTTTTGACATAGCAAAGTAACACTGTATTAAAGGATTATGTCTGACCTATTCACCCATTAAGTAGTAATTTTTGAATAAGATCCCAACTATCTAGAAGTCATTTTTATCTATATAGCTAACCATGTTTTTTCAAGGAATACTCTCTAGAATAACCTCAAAATTGTAAACTCCTCTATGTCATCCTCATGGCTAGTATTAGGTTATTCAAACAATATTTTCTTACTTATGAATCAAAAGGAGATAAGTTGAGTAAAAAAATATAAAAATGAGGAACCTAGCAATTTTATGTGCCTTTCTAACTTAAGATATGATGGATCCTATTTAATTTGGAAAAATATATAAGAAATAAGTTGGCTTAACAAGAAAAAGCTTTATCAAGCTCTAATTAATTCCTTGCAACTATCAAAATACACTAATAGAAAGGCAAAATTCCAAAACCTATATATTCTTATCATTGCCCTATATAGATCTTAATCTAGACCAATAGAAAGACCCTAAAATCTATTCAAGTTCAAAATATATCTAGAAAAATTAGAAGGGTTTGAAGTTGTAATTTTAAAAGGATTAGATACTAAGGTTAAGGATATTAAATATAAAAACTAGAGATGGCAGTGGGTTTTCAACCCGATTAATATCCGCACTACCCAACCCAATGGATTTAGATATGGGTAGTAAATCGTAAAAATCGATGGATATGGATATAAATATGGGTTAAGTCATAAAAAATAGATATGAGTATGGGTAGAGTAAAACCCGAACCGTGGATACCCATATCCTACCTGTTTTTTATTAATTATATTTTCTATTTTTCTTGAATATTTTTATGGTTAAATATAATAAAATATTAAAATTTTATACGAAGAAACAACTTTAAAATCTCCACTTTACTCCTCAGTA
>JAOSBP010000205.1:30473747-30485997 GCA_027563825.1 Erythroxylum mucronatum
TTTTGAAGAAATAAGTTTTGTTAAAGATGATTTTGAGTTATTACATGTTTAAGACGAATATTATGATTAGAGTTTTTGATTGAGATATTGGAATTGATGAATATTCCAAAGGGGAAAAATAAGATGTTTTGTATAAGATTGAATAAAGAGAAAAGGAATGAATAATAAGAAAAAGAAAAGAAAAAAAATTATACCAGATTTTTGGATTGTTTTAGTCTTAGGGTTTCCAACGCGACACGCGAGGAATTTTCAAAAATTTCGTTACCCGGATGTTGGACATGTGTTTCGGTTCTTTTGAACCGTTTGCTTGTTTCCGTTTCGCATTCGATTTGGATTCGGTTTCGCTTCTTTCCCTTTCGTTCGCTTTGCTTCGCTTTTGAATCTAATTTGTGTTTCGCCTTTGTTTGTTCCACTTTCGTTTCACTTTGGTCATAAAATCCGTATGATTCGTTTTGCCACTTTCTGTTCGATTAGCGTTTACCGTTTTCCGGTTGGGATCCGATTCCCAGGATCGGGTCCCAACAAGTTAAATGCCTTTTTTAATTCTAAAAATCTTGATATTTTACAGGTAAAATGGAATCCACGACTATACTAGACTTTTTCTCAAGTGGTATGAAGTTTAAAGAATTGAATAAAACCTACGTGTGTCTAAGATTATAGGCATATATCTTATTTTAATATCATTTAAAAATCATTTCTAGAATGGTAGTGCAAGGTTCAAAGTATATTAAAACATATCATTAATCTTATCCCAAATGTTTTCATATAAGGAAGGAGTATAAGAGATAGTTTCTTGCTAGCCCATAAACTTTTTAAGAGTTATCAAAGTGAAAAACTTCTCAAAAGTTACTCACTGAAGATTGATTACTATAGAAATTTATACCCCATTGATTGGGGGTTTGTACTTGATACTATAATAGTTTTTAGTTTTCCATATAAATCTATAATTTGGTTAGAGCAATATATCATCACTCCTTCCTTTAGCATTCTAAGAAATATGAAACATAACTTGGCCTTCATTTAAGTAAAAGGTTAGAGACAAGATAACTTTTTATCTCCTTACTTATTCATAATTTGTAATAAGGCTCTATCTAAACTAATTGCATTCAACATTAAGCAAGGAAAAAGTTTCAGATGTCACCATAAATGTAAGAAGTTAAATCTATTCAACCTATCATTTATAGATGATTTATCGTTGCTTTGTGGTGTTAATTCTAGTTTGGTTCGAATACTAATAGAATCTTTACACATTTCCAATAGGCTCTTGGGACTTTATATTAATCTTAGTAAAAGTGAGTTTTTATCTCTCTAAATTCTTTAAACTCACTAGCTCAGCTCTATAAAATATCGACTTAGGCATCAAAAGCTTCCCTTTATATACTTAAAAGAATACCCTATAAAAATTAGCATCCCCTATGTGATTCAATATAAAGAATTAAACACTAGAACAATAAGTTTCTCTCCTATGTAGGCACACTGCAACTAATCTCTTTATTACTCAATAATCTCCATTTTTATTAGAATTATCACTTATATCTCCTCTAAACCTATTCAAAGTAATAGAGGTTATTAAAGAACTTCCTATAGTTTGGTAATTTTGAAAAATTTTGTGCAGTTAAAGCCAAATGGTCTGAGGTCTATACTTCTAAGAAAGAAGGTGGTCTAGATATTATCCCAATTAGAAACACCATCAAGATATTACTCTTTAAAAGCATATGAAAGTTCTTTACAGATCATGAATTAATTTGGGTTAACCCAAACTAATTCATTATAAAAGATCATAGTTTCTGGGGATTTAAAGCTAACTAAAAACAACTTTTAGACTCTTAAATAAATGTTAAAACTGAGAGATACAATGACTTAGGAAATGAAATTCAATACTAGTAAAAAATGGCGTTTAATTTTGGTTTGACAATTGGAATGATTAAAGTCTTCTTTATAGATTTCTTGAATTTGAAAGCCTTAAAGGCATAATCCTTTGAAAGTTAGAGTACACGTAATCATCTTAGGTAAAGAGTGACAATGCAACTATAAAGGTCATTCTTTAATCATGGCAACTCTTCCTCCTAGTAGACCAAATTAAGAGGTTAAAAATCAAATCTCTTGCAGAAGAATAACTCTAATATACTTACAAACATAACATATTTGCAGATATTCAAGGCATTATCTCAAATAGTACTATTAAGGAAAGTGGTATGGTTTAATAAAAATTTATCTAAAGCTTCTTCAATATTATGGATAGAGATTCAATAAAGGCTCAGAACTTTGGATAGGATAAAAGGTGACAACCTTACCAATATTAACTATAAGCTTTGTAATATGGTTCTAGAAACCTTAAACTTTATTTTTTACAAACGTTGCTACTCGAATACTTACTTAAATCTAGCTTTACCACATTGCAATATCAAATGCTTAGAGAATTGCTGGCTAAATACAATGGAATGGGCCATGCAAGTAAAATTCAAACATAAAGGTGACTTGAAGGTATTCATATTGGCTTTTAACATTATGCAAAAATGTATTGAATTAGAGATATTTATATGGTTAATGATATCCCCTCTCATATGAATCATGAAATGGTTGCCAACTGGAATATTCCCTAACAATAGTAAGACACTAGAACCAAACTTAAACTCTAAGTGATTCAAGATAAGTTAAAGCAACATTAAATCTGACATTTAGGTCCCAACCCAATTTGATTGCAAAAGTCATAAATTTTACTTTTTTGTTTAAATTCGTATCATCAAGCTCTGTCTTTGGCAGTTATTTCTCTTTGAGAAAAACTCTTTAATTTGTTGTTATCGTTTTAATATACGCTTTTCTTTTGATACTTCAATAACTTATCTTTTATCTTTTAAAAATTTAAGTTTAATTTAAGTTTAAATATTTAAAGTATGTGATATGAGATCAAATAATAAAATAGAAATTTGACAAAATACAATTGAGAGAAAAAAATAGATTGTTTCACAATACACATGAGAGAGAAAGAAAAGATAGTTTCATAATTTTATTTTCTTTGTTTCATATTATATATTTACTTTATTTCATCCTGCACTTAGATTAATATAAACAATATGGACATAGCTTTCTAACTTAAGATTACATTTAAAAAAATACGTGTTAGTGACTATAATTGACTTTGTTAAGATAAAATTTCCTAGAAAGAGGAAGAGGTTTGATTTTTTCCATTATTGATTGTAAATTTTGACTGATACCACGATGAAAAGAAAATTATGCCCTCTAGTTGTAACTGAATAGCTAGATTTTAATTCTTTTTTTTTAGTTAAATAAATGTATTATAAAAGAAAGAATTAAATACAACAATAAGATATGTTATATAGGAAATAAAAATGTGACAAAAGCAACTAGATCTTTAGATAAGTGTAATCACAAAAGCAAGATTAGCTTTAAGAGCTAACTTAGTACAAGTGCCATCTGTTGCAGATTAGTGGGGAGAACAAGGATTGGAAATTTTTTACAATAGTTATGCTTTTTATGTGTGTAATCAACTTTCTAAGATAAGCTTCCATAGCCACAGTTTCTGCAGTAAACAAGCAATTGTTCTTTTCATTCCATAAATAGTAAAATAATGCTCCATAAAATGCTTTGAATATCTTACTATCAGCGATAATATTGAAATGGTATAGGGAATCCATTCCAGGATTTAAGAGCAACTTGCATTGGGGAAAAAGAGATTAAATAATATAAGGATGTGTTCCATAAAGTGATGAGAATCTATAACAGAAGCATAAATGATCCAAGGTTTTTAGAGTTGCTTCATAATATAAAACACAATTCAAATATGGAATAGGATATTTGATGGAGTCCTTGGTACTAAGCCTTTGATATACTACAAGCCAAAATATAAAGGAATTGGATAGAGAGATAGCGTGGTCCCAAATTAGCTTATAACTCAAATTTGTAGCATGGGAATCAATAAGCATTATCTTGCAAGATCTGGCAGTAAACTGGCCATATTTATCCAATATCCAAGCAATTTTATCTTAGAGAGAAGGGCTAAGAGTATATGTAGGCAAGTTGGATAGGAAAGTCTCCTTACTTATGAAAGTGTGAAAAGGACAAACCTAAGTGTTGTGACTGACAAAGACCTACATCTTTGTATTCACATGAATTAAAGATTTTAGGAACTAAAATTGCATTTGATCTATAACAGGACCAATAGCATGTCAATAATCAAACCAACATAAGGCATTGCATCCATCACCAATTTTGTGTTCTATGAATGGATGAACTAGTTCCCTCATTTTAGAAATTTGAGTGAATGTCCAAGAGATGCTAGGGGAAGCCTTGAGCTTTCAAATAATCAAACCTCATAGGATACACTTATGAGACCATCTCACTCATAAGTTTTCACCTTCTGAAAAAAGTTTCCAGAGTTGCTTAATAAGCATTAATTTGCTCATAGTTTGTATAGAGGTTACACATAGTCCCCGTTCATTTTAGCTTAACACACTAAGCCCCATTTCACTTTAAGGAGTTTTGGTTTCTTGTTATTGTCACTTCAGAGAAAGTCCCTTAGAGTCTTATTAATGTCTTTCATTACTCCCTTAGGAAAATGTGAGATCTAGAATGTACATAAATTGCTTGAAATGTAAATAGTCAATTAGAGTCTACCATTATTGGATAAAGAATTATTGCAAAAATTGTTGAGTTTACTTCATATAGAATTTAGAAGAAAAAGGCACTCACTCTTAAGTAAGTTTCTCACTATGATGGGAGCTCAAAAATATTAAAAAGGAAATTGATATCCAATTAAACCTTTAAAGCTAAGAGTTAGAGCTAGTAGATAGTATGAAAGAACTTTTAAGTTGGGGTTAAAGATTATATCTATAATTTCTTTAGATTCCTCTAAGGAGCAAATTAGTTAAATAAATTTATGATGGTCACCATATAATAGTATTAAATCATCAACAAAGGAAAGTTGGAAGATCTTTAATCTTTACCACCTGTAATGGTACTTGAAGTAAGGTTCCTTTCTAATTTTCAGCTTAGTGAGCCTGTAGAATACTTCCATGCAAATGAAAAAGAGGTAGGATGATAGAAGATCACCCTTCCTAATGCCTTTGTGAGCTTTGAAATTGCATGATGGTTTAATATGAATAAGTATAGAGTAGGAGACAAAAGTGATGTAACCGATGATCTAAGAGATAAAAAGTTGAGGAAATCCTATATCTTAAAGAGAATTATAGATAAAGCTCCAATTCAAGGAGTTAAATGCCTTAGTAAAGTCTATATTTAAGGCATAAATCTAATGGATAACTTGGAGTTGTAAATTCTAAACAATTCTTGAGAAAACATGATGTTATCACCAATGTTCCTACTAAAAACATAAGCACCTTGGAAAAAATTGATGAAATCAGGGAGAATACTCTTCATTTGTTAGCCAAAATTTTTGTAATCACTGTATAGATTCCGTTAAAATATGCAATAGATCTATAGTCATTCAAAGAATTAGGATTGGCAAGTTTAGGAACCAAACACAAGAAGATTTTGTTAACTCAATTAGAATTCTACCTTACTTGAAGAATTATAAGTCAATATTAATTACCATAACTCTTCTTTGATTCCAAGTGCATTACAAAAACTTGACATTGTATCCATCAGTTCCAGGCACTTTGTCAGGTGAGAAGGAGAACAAAGTGGCTTTAAGCTCTTCAACAGTGACCTTTTTTAGAAGTCCTTTAGATGCATCAACAGAGAGGGAACCCGTAAAGCATTTTTAAGCTCATTAGAAAAATAAGAAGTCACCTCGGTAGTACCTAACAATTCTTTAAAATGGCTATAATCCAGATCCTTCTAATTATCTTGACCAGAGAATAAGTTTCTATTTCAACCCATCAGTGTAAATATATTATTATAGTTCCTTCTGGCTTGAATTATCCTAAAGAAGAATCTTATCTCCCTCCTTTAACCAACTAATCCTTGATTTTTGCCTTATTTGATAATGATAAGCATTTAAAGCTTTAACACATTTCTTTATTTTAATGGATTCCTGAGCTCTAAGGGTAATATCTATTGGATTAGTAGGTAGTATAGCTTGTCAATTGGTGAGGGCACTAAGTGCTTCACTTTTCCTTCAAAGCATTGGATCCCCATTCATCCTCTGCAGCTTAATTAGCTCCATTCTAATAGCCTTAAGCTTAGAGAGACATTATTAGCTTGGAAGCCTCTGACTTCACACTTGATTCCCTCAAATAAAGCATTGCTAAAGGAGGGATGCCTAAGGAGTGAATTGAAGAATCTAAAAGTAGTTTTCCTTTTCTCATCTTAAGGAAAACATTGAACATAGGTTAGGGAATGGTCTGAAATGAAGTTATTTCCAAAATTAACATGGCTAAATGGATACTCAGATAAACATTTCCAATTCATCATACACATATACAACTTTTTCTGTCAGAACCATTCTTCAGATTGTATGTTTGTCCAAGTATATAATATGCTAGAATAATTTAAACTAGTTATCTTTATTCCTTTAGTGATCTGTAATAACTCCTCAAGGTTAGGATAGTGGTTTCTCCTAACCTCTTGAGCTTTATATGGAGATACGATCCAATTGTAGTCTCTAGCTACAATCAATGGGTAAGAGTTATTGTCTCCTAACATCCTAAGATCATCCTAAAGTTGCTTACTTTGAAACTCAAGATTAGAAGCATATATCACTGTGATATTGAGAGGATTCATCATAAGTTTATCAAATAGTTCATAGTGCAATATTGGTCAAAGCATTTCTAGCATCTAAGCCCAAAGTAAGAAGAATTCAAAGAGATAATTATTTTAATGTTATAATAGAATTCATGATTGCTAATTGTGATCAACCTTTTATCAAAAGAATTAATGACCTTTTTGTAATAGGTTATGCTTGATTTGATTTCAATCAATCCCAAACAATGTGGTTTATTAATAAGAGAAGGTCCTTAAAAGTAGATTGTTTAAAAGGGCTATTAAGTCCTCGTACGTTCCAAAAGAGCAAATTCATGAAAGGGAAGAACAAGATCCCTTTGTTATAGTTAGGATCATGAGCTAAAGATAAGCTAGCACTACAAGGTTCAAGATCATAATTACTTTATATAGGGATCACAGATCTAGGATTATTAATAGCTAGAGAATCAACTTTAGTGACATTGCCAATTTTTAGAGGAGTTCCACTAAAGTACACATAGATTTACCAAATTTACTAGATATGTTCAATTTACCAGATCTAGTGATTGGTGGCTTAAAACTAATAGAATCAGGCTTTTTGTAACTTTTTACCCAACGTTTGTGTCTTAGCTAACACTGGTAAAGAAGCAAAAGTTAAGGTAGGATTTACTTTTGTTGAATTTTCCTTAATTTCCATCCCAGTGCCAGGTTCCTTTTCCTTGGCTTCCCATACCTGCATTTGCTCTTCTTTTTTGGGTTTTCAAACATAGGAAACCTTTAAGGAGTTTTTATAAAGCTGATTATTCTGGTTCAATCTCATTGTCTTGATTAAGTCAAGGAGTTCAGTGCCCAGCTCAACCTTTACACATACTCTAACATGATATATTCGCAAAAGATTAGTAGTGTTTTTGTCCAAACTAATAGGCCTGCCTAAAGCACTAGCAATATAGCTAATTCCTTCTCCAGATCAATATTCAAGTGGTATAACATGAATGGTTACCCCAAAAAGGATTTTTGGAAGACTTGCCTTATCCAGGGAGGTACCTGGAGTCCATTTGGTAACAAAGAGAGGCCTTCGATAAATGTGTCATGGTTCAAGCTGTTGGATCCTTTGGGCGTTTTCAATATAAACAAACTTGAAAATGAAGAGTCCATTTTCAATTATAAAGACCTTTTGAAGACCAAATTTCTTCTAAATTACTAGAGCTCACAATTGAATTGAGGGGAAGGGAAGTCTTTTTTTTTTTCAAGAAACATCCTATTAAGGCAGGGCTCCTTTTCTTAGTTCCAATATGAAGAATTTCAATGGGAGGAAAGATATAAGAATCCTAAGTAACAGGTTGGACGTACTTCAACTGCCCAATGCCTTCAGTGTCTCCTACTAACCTACACCATGAAGTTTTATATGGCTTCTCTACCTTACCATCATTCTCCACTATCAAAGGAAGAGACGAGGTTTCAGAGATTGTAGTAGAGATGGCAATGAGCTGACCCATGGGCCTAAATTTAGGTATTTTCAATAGACTAGCCCATGGGCCAAATCAGGCCTAGATCGGTATGAGATCCAACTTTTCTATGCAAAATGACATCGTTTTGTTTAAAAGAGTTAGGTCTTAGGTAAACCTAGGCTTGAGTAGCTTAGATTAAGACTCAATTAAAAAAATGTTATTTTATACTTTTAATTTTTTAAAAATTAGCAAGACCGGCCTAGTCTACCCATTACCATCCCTAATTTTAACGGCAGGAGAATGTTTGATGAAGGGATTAAGGAGGGTAAAAGCAAGGTGAGAGATCATATGAGACAATGAGAAAGAAGAGTGGTTGGGAAAATTCTTTCCCATAATAGTAAAAAAAACTAGCTAAGGGAAGCGCGAAACAAGAAAAACAAAGGTGGATTACCAAATAAGATGGGGGTGAGAATCAGGTTCAAATAAGTCGAGAAAGAGAGAGTGATAAGGCTAAAGAGAAGGGAGAGTAAAATGGTGAGCTTTCGTTTCTATGGTTAAATAACTGTATTTTGATTATTAATTTCAAGAACTAAATACATTCCATATAATAACTTATTGGTCTATTTACGGTCTTTTCTCAACATGCAAGTCTTTTAAAGTATTGATGCAAATTATAATATTGTTACAAAAAGAAATTTAGCTCTTAAGAGTTTGATATGCCACGTTAACTAAAAAATGCAAGCCTTTCAGGTTTCATTTGTCAGAATATGCACGTTAAACTCTATTCTGATTTGCATTAGAACCTAACTTGGACAGTTGGAACGTATGAGATTAGCCGGTGAACATGTTTTTTATCACTAGAATTTGCAGACTATTAATATTTTGTTTTTAACCATAGAGTGTTGTTGAAATTCAGTATGTAGAGGTTATAATCGGGAGAATTTATTCGAGGTTGAAGTTTGAGAACATCTTTTTTTGATCTCCTGAAGCAAGAGAAAAAGAACACAATAAAGTTGTTGCTCAGAAAGTTTCCAAAAAACATAAAAAGGAAAAGACAAGATGAGAATGATAACCTGCAAACACCTTTGACATATGCGACAATTTTGCAGCTATCTAATCTAAGGCTGTCATCATAGTGATGCCATCATAGTGGTGAGTTTCACGCCACAATCCGAGATATTTGGATTAAATGGGTCTTGTGCGTTATTATTTTGCTTTTCTTTATTGTTTTGTTTCCTGATTACCTGCGAAAGTGGAGATATGTTATCTCCTGAAAAGTAGGGCTTGATCTATCATCACAAATCACGTTTTACATTTGCTACACATGCTCTGCAGCTTGGATCCCATTCATTTGACAACGCGTTGGTTGACACTATTGCTAGTCTGCAGCAACTTGCATACGACATTTTTTATTGAAGAATCAACGTTTTGACAGTATTTGTAGTCTGCAGTGACTTGTATACATGTCATTTTCATTAAAGAATCGACCGTTTCAGAAGTAATTATAGTCATTGCGGTCCAGACAAAATTATTCTGCATATCATAGATTATCTGTGGTCACCTGGATATTTTACTCATTATAAGATAGATGATCAAAAAGATTACTAAAATGTTTACTCTTACACCTTTTACTCCATTGTAGTTTGCTGCGGATTATGTAAATAGATAAACTACAACCCTCTCAGCCTCCACGAATTGCCAATCTGCAGAACACTATGTTAAGCAAAATATAGAAAAGTTGATTGTTTTGATCATGGGAACTGCAGCTTTGTACGCTTGAATGATAAAAACTCGTTAGTTTCATTTTGCGAAAGCTAGACAAATAGCTTTGTTCAAATTGGGAATTACAAGTTGAACAATGTTTAATTAATAAGTGATCGATGTGGGAACTGATTGCGTGAATCAAAAGAAAAGAAAATAATTATAGGTTCAATAACTTCAGTGGACAGAATTGAAGTGCAAAACATATTTCTTCTCATGCTATAGAACAAAAACGCGTGCATGATCAAATATTGCATGATTGCATCTTGTCTTAGTTGCTATAATTACATTAAACTTTATACCAGTGTAAAAGGAATAATGCACGGTGAAGTGAGGAGATGATCAGAACGCAAGCAGCTCTAACTTTGAGGGAAACTGAAAGAATTCAAGTGGAGAGTTAATGATTCTTAGATAGTTTGTCTATCGAAAAGCAAGTCTTGCACTAGAGGTTATGGAAGCTCCAATACCATTTGTAGACTTGGACACCATAGTTGAAGTCGACAATATAAGGAATTGAGATCACACAAAAAATATGTGAGGACGCAGATGCAATCATTAAGTTGGTCTTTTGGTAGGTGCTGAGTCTAAAATGGATTACTACTCAACTTAATTCTGACTTTGATGAACCTTTTTAGGTAGTGTTTAAATAGGCGCCGTTTTGGGCCGTTAGAACCAATATGACATGTTGCTTTCACTTGAAAGTTTGAACTTTATTCAGAACTTAAGATAGATATTACTCATAACTTCATCTTTTACATGCCAAAATGGCCAGTTGTTGTTAGTGGTTATATGGTGACCAAGTCGTACCATCTCAATCGTAAATAGAAAGTAGAGAGGCCAAAGAAGATGAAGGTTGTACATTTTGGTAACTGTAAGAGATAAGAAAACTGAATAATGATTTCTTATTCAGGTTATTAATTCCGTATATGTTCTGTATATATACGAATTACTTCAACTATACAAACTACTGTTATCTAACTTCACTAGCTATCCAACTTTGTCTAATTACAGCTGGCTGTATAATTAACTAACTAACAAATTAATTACAGCTAACTAACTATCTTTCACACACCCCCCTCAAGTTGGAGATGGATGAGGAATCAAGCCCAACTTGACAGTAAATCGATTGAACTGAGGAGCTACTAATGATTTAGTAAAAGCATTAGCAACTTGATCATGCGGTGAAACATATCGAGGAGTAATAAAACCTTCCTTAAACTTCTGGCGCACAATGTGGCAATCAATTTCGAGATGCTTAGTCCGTACATGAAATATTGGATTAGTTGTGATATGAAGAGCTGACTGATTATCATACCAAAGATCAATCGAAAGTGAGATAATAACCCTGAAATCCTTGAGCAAATAAACCAACCACTGAAGTTCACATACAACAGTACCCATACTTCAATATTCTGCCTCACAACTAGACCGTGAGATAGTATTTTGTTTCTTACTTTTCCAACTGATTAAGGAATTCCCCAAAAACACACAATAGCCACTCACGGATTTCCTAGAAATTGGACAAGATGCTCAATCACTATCACAGTAAGCTGTCATTTGCAAACAACTATCATTATTGTAAAACAAACCTCTATCCTTGGTCCCAGCAAGAAACCGCAAGACATGTATAGCCCCCTCCCAATGAGCATGTGTTGGAGAAGCCACAAATTGACTAAGATGTTGCACACTGAAAGTGATGTCTGGTCTAGTCATATTCAGGTACAATAATCTCCCAACCAACTTTCTGTACTTGTCAGCATCCTGAAATACTGCACGCTTCTCATCAAACTTGTGATTACGAGGCAGTGGAGTAACAACAGCAGTAGAATCAACAAAACCACAATCAGCTAGAATATCCATTAAGTACTTCCTTTGAGAAATGAAGGTACCTTTAGGAGTTCTAGTAATTTCAGTACCCAAAAAATACTTAGCATTTCTCAGATCTTTAATAGTAAAGAGAGAGTGTAAAAATCGTTTTACAGCAATGATATCTTCTTCACAATCACCTCCAACTAACACATCATCAACATAAACCAAGAGAGCCATAAAGCCACTTTTAGTGGCCTTAATGAACAAACAATGGTCATTCACCGATTGAGAAAATCCATACTCCAAAATTTGAGTAGTAAACTCCGAACTTCACTCCCTAGAGGCTTGCTTCAAACCATACAAAGGTGTTAACTTTTGGTAAAAGAGAATCAACTCTATTGCTTTATTGCTGAATAGCAGCGGGCCTTTATAGTTACAGAGTATCGAAAATAGGATGACAGTATTGAATTTTGAATCCTATAATATCTGTACAATATATCTACAAATCTGCTCAATAATGGCTCAACAATATCTCCACGATTCTGTATATCTTCAAGATTATATCTCCAAGA
>JAOSBP010000205.1:30486097-30504122 GCA_027563825.1 Erythroxylum mucronatum
CGGAGTTGTTGAGTAGGCATAAGTTCTTCATGTACATCTTCTGCTACTTCTCCAACTATTTCTGGTTCATGGTGGCATGTCCACCAACCAAATCAGTGGAAACTACATGAACAAGTCTATTCTCATCATCTTCTGCATTATCAACATGATCAGTAGAGTGATATGCCTCCAAGATGACATGAACAGGATCCGACAAACTAAAATCCGAATTTAAAATGTCAGAAATAGGATTGTTATATTTGTCAGGTTTAGCAAAAGGAAATACCCTTTCATAAAATTTCACATCCCTTGAGCTAAACACCAAATGAGTATCCAAATCATAAACTCTATATGCCTTCTGGCCAGGAGCATAGCCCACCATAACACATTTCTGTGCTCTTGCCTCAAATTTACCTTTCTTTGGAGTAGTGTTCGTGGCATAACAAAGACAACCGAATGTCTTCAATCGCTCATAATCTGGTACTTTGTGAAACAACACCTCAAAAGGAGTCTTCCAACCAAGAACAAAAGATGGTAATCTATTAATGATATAAGCAGCAGTTAAGATTGCTTCCCCCCAAAACCATTTAGGCATTTTAGCTTGAAACATCAGTGCTCTAGTAACCTACAGCAGATGCTTATGCTTCCGCTCCACCACTCCATTCTGCTGTGGAGTATATGGGCATGTTCTTTGATGAATAATCCCCTTGTCAGCAAAGAAAACTTCACAAGTTTGATTAACAAATTATGTCTCATTGTCTGACCGCACCTTCTTGACTCTACTATCAAATTGGTTCTCCACCATAGTAATAAAACCGTACGCTTCAGGTACTTGAGACTTGTACTTTAACAAAATAGTCCAAGTCGCCAGTCCAAGTCACCCTATTAAAGTCATCAACAACAGTTAAAACATAATGACAAGAGGTAGCACTTGCCTATTTGTATGGTCCCCAAAGATCAACATGTAAAAGCTCCAGTGCTTGTGTGGCACTTCCATCAGCTACTGGAAAAGGCAAACAATGTTATTTTGCCAAGTGACATACATCACAAGGATCATTCAAGTCTTTAATATCAAGACAACCAATATGTTGTAACACCTTTAAAGAAGCATGCCCAAGTCGTGAATGCCAAAGTTCATCATTGGTATTTATTCTAGAAGAAGTCATACAAGAATTAGAGAATACAAGGTTGGAGAAAAGAGTACTGTCAACTCTACTCATGGGCAGTGACGGAGCCAGAAATTTAAGATAGGAGAGTCCAAATATTTATTTTTTTAAATTTTGGGGAGCCCAGTGCACCACTGACCCCTAAATAACTTCGTCCTTGTGTGTGTGTCTATATATATATTAAAAATAAAAAAAATATTTAATTTTTTTAAATCTTGGGGGGCCTATGTACCTCTGTCCCTGCTCATGGGTATATGATTCACACAAGTTTTCAGATAGCTACGGATTACAAAAGAATCAAAAGAGTTGGATGTGAGTATATATAAGGTTCCCACTACAGCTCCCATAGTAATGATTTTATTACTCTTCAGGTCTTGTATGAGACAATGTGAAGGAAAGAAAATGAAATAAGCATCAGCAATATCAGCAAGTTTCTGGACTGATAGTAAGTTGAACTTAAATGAAGGAAGGTATAAGATATGTTCAAGAATGAGGTTGGGATGTAACACTACACGACTGGTATGAGTAGCTATTTGAGTACTAAAATCAGGCAACTGAACTGGCACATTATGTTTAAGTTGTCTTCTGTGTTTCATGATCGCACCATCACAACACGTATGATTAGATGCCCCTGTATCAATGATCCAAATGTTGTTGCCAGAAATACTTAATGCATGTAGTGTTGTGTTTGTATAATCAGCATTACCTGCAAAAGCAAAATTTGAGAACTCCTTTCCTACACCTCCAATCGTTGGCATCTTCCCGCTCACGAGTTTAGCCAATTCCTATTGCATAATCTACATCTGCATCATCAAATGCCCAAGTTCTCTACCTTCGGAAGTAGGCTGTGCATCAAAGGGTGTCTCAGCAATTTCAGCAGCCATGTTAGCATTTGCTTTCTTAAATCCAGTACCTTTCTTCTTCTTCAACTCTTCATACCATTTAGGATACCCATGAAGCTTGAAACAAGTCTCCTTTGTGTGTCCCACACTGTGACAATGATCACACTGCTTATTAGACTTCTTTCCAGAATCCTTCTTCCTGCTACCAGCTTTATCATCTCCTTTAGAACCAGAAGCCTTAGCAAGCAAAGATATATCTGGATTTTTAGTAGAGAAATTCAGATTCACTGCTCTCTGACTTTCCACCCTCAAGACCATACTATAGGCTCGGTCAATATCAGGTGTTGGATCCAGATTTAAGATTTGGCTCCTAATATTATCAAAAGTCCTGTTTAATCCCATAAGAAATTGCAGCAACTTGGACGCATCTGCTATCTCCTTAATTTTTTCAGTCATTCTTGCACAGCAAGAACAATTAGTACATCCACAACCAGGTAAAGGCATGACTCTGTCAAACTCATCCCAGCATTAATTGAGTTTACTAAAATATTGAGCAACTGAACTGTTAAATGGCTCAATAGATAACATTTCCTGCTGCACTTGATACATTTGGGGTATATTACTAACTCCAAAACGTTTCTCCAACACTTCCCACAGATGCTTGGCGCTAGGTGAATAGACAAAGCTATCACCTAAATCTTTAGAGATGGAATTTTGAAGCCAAGACTTAATTATCGAGTCGACCTTCTTCCATTTCCTGTATCGATTCGGATCTGTGGGTGGTTTCAGTCTATCGTCGATGAAGCATAGCTTATCTTTGGCTTCAAGAGAAGTTTTGATGGCTGTGCTCCAGCTGAAGTAATTCGACCCAGTCAATGGCGTAAGCACCAACGCCATCCCTGAATGATCATAAGGTTGCAACAAATACGGATCATCATCCACAAGGACACCATGTCGAGAACGAGTCTCTGCGCGATCAGCCATGGATGAGCTAACTTTCACCAATCAAACATAATTATCGACGTCGAAATCACGTTCGCCCTCTCGGAATCAAGAAATCGCCTTTTCGCCCCCTCGGAATCAAGAATCCTAATATCGGAATCAAGAACCCTAACCTGGCTTTGATACCATATACGTTTTGTTAACCGTAAGAGATAAGAAAACTGAATAATGATTTCTTATTCAGGTTGTTCCGTCTATGTTCTGTATATATTCAAACTACTTCAACTATACAAATTATTGTTATCTAATTTCACTAACTATACAACTTTGTCTAATTACAATTGACTGTATAATTAACTAACTAATAAATTAATTACAGCTAACTAACTATTTTTCACAAAGGTTCACACAGAAGAACCCATCAAACAATTTGGGTGGCTCGTTGCGTTGAAGCTGACTATTTATGCAAATGTTCTGGTCCAAGAACTTCAAAGATTGGGCCTTCACTATGGAAATGGGTAGTCAATAAGCTCAAGTCTCAATGTAGTGAAATGGAAGCTTGAAATTGGGCTGTTTATGATTGTCGAGGCACCACCCACTCCCGAAAAAGTGCTTGAAAGTTGAAATTGCCAGTTTGTTGCTGCCAAGTGTTTCTCATCTCAACTTCTTACGTAGTCAAGTCGCAGTAAAAACTGTTAAGTAACAAATTTGTTAATCTGAACAGTAAAAATGTAAACATCAATCTACCATTTTACCTGAGTCACGTGGAAACTGAGCTTACCGTCTCTGTTCTGTCCGCTCCATTTGGGACCACAATAAACTTGACACTGTTCTCAGAAGCAGCACAGTAACACCACCAATGTCTTTAGTCCGTACATTTGCAGACGTTGGCCTCTTTGCCTTCCATGTTGACCATTTCTGTACATTCTTGTGCTTTTATGCTCCAAATTGTATTTTTCACTTCCCTCCTGAGTCCTGACCCTCATTGTAAAAGATAAAAAAGAAAAAGGGTTGGTGGCCGTTGTTTGGGACAACTGGGCACCGGTTCCACTGCCGTCTATTTGGTTTCTCTCCAATTTTGAAATTTTTTAATGGACACCTTAATCCGGTTAGTATTGTACAAGCTTGTCATCATTATTGGCTAATTACGTTTTAACACTCGCATTAATAAAAAGTCCAAACCTATCGGCGGAGATTTCGATATGAAGCAAGTTAGAATATATCCAGATAAGTCTTTGATCTTTCTTTTCAAGTTTTGATCTTGATCCAGAACTTGCATCATTGTGGAGTACTGCATCTACTATGGCAGCTACTACAGAATCACTCTTGAGAATTTCCCAGAAAGTCTTTGCAGAAAGTCAGAGTCTTGATTTGAAGAATCAGGTTTTTGGAAGATCAGTAATTGCCAGGGGTATTCCTTGCAATCGAAGGAAACAGAAGAGAAAGGTCAGGGTTGGTGTGCAAGCAGTTGCAGGGGCAGATTCCAAGGGTGTAAAGAAAAGTCATGATGTTAATTTAATGGCGGGTTTTGATGCGGTAGCCGAGAGAGAGTTGAGAGAAAAAGGGTTTATGGGATTGAGGAGGACCAAGCTTGTGTGCACGATAGGTCCTGCATGTTGCTCGCTGGAGGATTTGGAGAGGCTGGCATTGGGAGGGATGAATGTGGCCAGGCTCAATATGTGCCACAACACAAGAGAGTGGCACCGTGATGTTATTAGAAAAATCAAGTGGTTAAATTTAGATAAGGGTTTCTGTGTTTCCTTGATGATCGACACTGAAAGTAGCCAGATTCATGTGGTGGATCATGGAGCTCCTTTCTCTCTTAAAGCAGAGGTATTTCGTGAGAACCAACCTCCTTTTGTTGGACCTTACTACATAGTATCTCTTAGGCCTTCAAACAAATTCGTGATAGCTGTTAAAAGTTGCGAGTTGGTTAATGAATTCTACATAAGAGCTGACAACTGTAACCCCATACTTGGTTTTTGATAATTACTTTTGATGTTGTGTTACGATGATCCATTCTCTTCAAAATCATAAAAGAAGGAACAAAAAGTAGTGGTTCTTAATAAATATTTGACCTCCTTGATGCATCAGGAAGGTTCAGTTTGGGTATTTACAGCTCAAAAATTTGAGGGTTCTCGTCCATTTACTGTTCGAGCAAACTATGAAGGGTTTTCCGAAGGTAGCATATCAATTGCTCACTAATTCAACATATTCATATTTAAGCATTCAGTGCATGTAGAAAACGTACCATTCACAAAATATGATTCAATGATCTGCAGGCATCATGGTGGGTGATGAACTTGTTATAGATGGTGGAATGGCAACCTTTGTAGTTGTTGAAAGGATGGGGAATGATTTACGATGTAAATGTATAGATCCTGGTCTACTTCTACCTCGGGCCAAATTGAGCTTTTGGAGAGATGGGAAGCTTTCCTATCAAGGTCTACCAACCCTATCAGATAAGGTTGAAATATGATTACTCTTGTTCACTCAAACAATTTATTCGCCACGTCTTGATTTATTTTTAGCTTAAGAATCTCATTAAACACGTACTCTCAAAGGCAATAACAAATCTTGATCTCTTACTACCGTTTTCTTGGCTAGTCACAAAATTTCAGGACTTCACTTCAGGTTGTTTGACATAAAAACTGTAAAAGTAGCCCTTTTAAGGGTCTTAGAAAAAACAAAAGAGTGGAAGAGGACCACTTTTTACTATAATTGCTTTCTACTGAAGGTGTATAAGCTTTTCTTGATTTTGGGTTCTATTGATTGGAATAAAGACATGACACAAATTAAATGTTAAGCCAATTAATAGCTTGACTACATAGTAACCTCTTTTTGATATCCAGTTCCCTCCTTTGATTCATTGGATTGAGTACAAAAGGAAGCACTCTAACTGAAGATCTTGATAGTGATATTTGCTTATCATGACACCCTGTAGTTTGTCCTTTGGATTATTTTACAGTATTGCTAATCCTAGCAATTGTATTATCACCCACAGGACTGGGAGGACATTGATTTTGGAGTTTCTGAAGATGTTGATTTCATTGCCATGTCATTTGTAAATGATGCTGATTCTGTCAAGCATCTGAAGAATTATCTTTCAACCAAATCATCCAAGTAAGTGCAGCAGATATATTTCATATAGTTTTATTGACATGGAAACTGTTTATCCTTTTCTCAAGTACCCATGAATTTGATTGAACATCATGAGGCTCTTGAGTGGACTGGTTTCTCTTTCAGCTCTGTTACAAGTAGCCAGTAGCTTAAATTTTTTCTCTTAATAAAAGCAATGGCGTTAAGCATATCAACTGTCTGAAATAGGCATCACTCGTTATGCCTACTTATACTAAGTTGCCAGCTATGTACATATGAAGTTGCTTTAGGTCTTAAACCGTTAGAGTTCTCTGCTGAATAAAACTGTAGACTGCCTCTCATAATGTCTGAAATTAAAACTTGAGATTTATGAAATTGTTGTCATTTACAGAGAGATAAGAGTACTGGCAAAGATAGAGACCTTGGAGTCTCTTCGGAAACTTGAAGAGATCATAGAAGCTTCTGATGGAATCATGGTGGCTCGTGGAGACCTAGGAGTGGAAGTTCCACTTGAACAGATACCAACAGTCCAAGAGGAAGTAACTCGTACATGCAGACAGCTGAACAAGCCTGTGATTATAGCTTCCCAACTTCTAGAATCGATGGTTGAATATCCAACCCCAACACGAGCAGAGGTACACTGATAAACTAACGACTAAACTTCAAATAGTTGTTATCCATATCTCCCCAGTCCCATCCCTACCTTAAGGCATGGATTTAATGACAGTTGGAAGATTATTGTTAGAATGACATTTTCTTTAACATGGAAAAGGTTGCAGATGTTTCGGAAGCAGTTCGGCAATATGCTGATGCAGTAATGTTGTCTGGTGAGTCGGCTATAGGATCTCATGGACAGAAAGCTCTTTCTGTTTTGAGGATGGTGAGCAGCCGAATGGAATCATGGAGCCGTGTGGAAAATCATCAAGTGGCTTTCCATCAATCTGAACTTGGCGTTCCCTTGCCTGATCGTATTGCTGAAGAAATATGCAACTCTGCTGTTGAAATGGGTAACTTCAGTTTCCTTTGGTGCTAACCTTGCATATGATTGCAAATTGGGCTTTATAGGAAGTAATCTATCTCAAAAGAAAGTAGTTAGTGGTCTGAAAAAATCAATTGCAACTCTTTTCATCCCCAGGCTTCTTTTCTTGCTGGCATTGTAGAACTGATATAAGATGTAGACTTAAGCTCTTAGGTTAATATTAGTTTCTTATTCTCATTGGTATGCTCTATCGGCAGCTAATAACATAGGCGTGGATGCCATCTTTGTCTATACGAAGCATGGAGAGATGGCAAGGCTTCTGTCTCGTAACCGTCCAAAACCTCCAATTTTTGCCTTCACGGATGAAAAAAACATTCAAATGGCATTGAATTTGCAGTGGGGAGTTATTCCTATCCTCATTGATTTGTCCGATGACATGGAAGCCAACATTTCGAGAAGCATTGGTCTTGTCAAAACAAAGGGAATGGTTAAAGATGGAAATTCTGTCCTGATGGTCTCAGATTTGCCCCCAACTTGTGCAACATCAACTGTATTCCAATCAATCCAGGTTAAGAACATTGATTAAACGGCTCGCCTCTGATATTTCCAATGATTTTAAATCTCTATGGTAACTGTTGAGAGAAGGTAATGCAGCTTGTGAAAACTACATCTCCTCAATATATGATTTACGAGTAATGCCTATCTTGGGAGGTAGATTTGAACTTGCAATATTCTCTATAGAGAAGAGATGTAGTATCAGTTAGATTGTCTCTGCTGCCATAAATTGTGCTTTATCCTAGTTGAGAAATGAACTTCATTTGGTGTTACTCATAGTTGCAAATGTTAGATTTTTATTTTACCTTGGAATAAATAATTGTTTGTTCTATCTTTTGATAGAAGACAATTTGACTTCTTTACCTCCATAATGGCATTCCGCAAGTGAAGAATCGAAGCTGAAAAGATTTAAAGTCTTCTGAAAGCTTTCTCGAGTGTTTTTGCTCAGTGAGGGCTTAGCGAAATTGGAAGTGCAAATAAGCAATGATTTCTCCTTATTACGTGAGGGGGACCGAACATGCAACCCAAGTTAATTTAATCCAATCGAACGTAGCTGACTTGTTCCTGATGAAGAAGCTACTCGACCTTAGAAAACTGTTGAATGGTTAACTGAACTCTCTCAACCTGCAGGCATTGTCAGAATCACAAACGTTCCTGCAATTATCGATACTGGAGGAACATCAGACGCGTACTCGTTAATTAAGCTCTGTTTGTTTGTGAAGAACTTGTTCCGTACCGTAAAGCAACCGAAGCATTACAAGCAAGCCGACCTAAGGTGGTCCATGAAGTAAAAGACAGGGCAGGCCCCAATATCCATGGCGTATAGTGGAACGTGAGGCTTTTCTTTGTGCTCCGTAGCGTATATGCCCACCATTCTCTCCGTTAACCTAGTATACTACCTTAATATGGACAAGTACGAAAATCTTGTAGTTACCCAGAAAACTAGAAAAGGACTAATGGCATAAGGCAAAAAGTAAACTTAATGATTGAAAATTTTTATTTAATCAATCAATGAACACTCTTGCTTTAAACGTTGTGGAGAAGGAAACACAAGTTCAATTGCGTCACTCAACTCAACTTCTAGCCACAAAAACCAACTTGGGATATGCACAGTTCACCGCGCACATTAGCATATCATCTCAAATCTCACTAGGATACGCCTATTGTTGCCACCAGCTTCTAAGAGCTCTGGCAACTACATGTTTCTCTCATTTTCTTTGATACCAAACCGCACCAAATAAACCAACAATGGCCTCCCTACACATTCTGAAGTCGACCCTTTCTCCGTTTTCTGTGTCAGAACAAAGTTTTCGTGGGCGATTAGATTCCAAGAAAAGTTTTCTCAGGTTGAGAACTCATGGAAAGAGCTCCAGAGTATACTTGGAAAGGAAAAATCTTAGAGTTTGGTGTTCTGTACAAGACGACGATCCTAAAAGAAATGGCAAGTTCCGTATTTTTTAAAGGATTACCGTACTTGTTTGTGACATTAAGTTATAATTTTATGGTTTTCGTTTCAGTTTATGTATGTTCATGTTAGACGTGTATGACAATATTGGTTTTTAATTGGAAATTAGCAGAGTAATGACTTTAAAGCTTGGTTCTCTCATGAAAGTTCAAACTTTGGATGGGATAGGAAAGTAGCGTAACTTACGTACTAGTTAGTGTTTGTGTTGAGGACTCGGGTTTCTTCTAAATTTGAGTTCGATTAATTAATTAATTGAATGTTTAACGATGGATTAGTTGTTGATTCCAAGTTACTTAATAGAGCTTCAGCTTTTGGACTTGGGAATTTGATGGGTGATTTCATAAGTGGGTGGGTTATGTGCTATGTCAGGTCAGGAGCTTCCAGAATCCTTGTTTATGAAGGAGTTGAAGAGAAGAGGATTGAATCCCACTTCATTACTTGAGGAAACCACCAGGAGCAATTATGGACTGGAAGATGAAATGAAACTAGGGGAAGAAGACGGAGGCTTTTCGAAAAGAAATGCGGTCTCAACTAATCAAAAAGAAATTGATCAAAATGTATTGAATCAAAGGGAGCGTTCTATGGCGTTGAACAGCGAAGGACTTGAGGTTTTCTTCAGTTGCCTTAATCATTTACTAACGTACCGCAGAAAACAGATACTTGGACTTTGGTTATGGTAGCAATTTTAAGAGGATCCTCCAGTCCGGTTATGATATTCCTATCCTATTTTATTAAATCATCCACATATTTATATGGGATCTATATGAATATGTGGATAAAATTAAATGACATAAGGTTGAAACAGGATTTCGTGTGAATTTTAAGTCTTCCAAACTAGTCTTAACTGTCAAAAATATGGTTATTGCCAATGGTCTTCTCTCATTGATTACTTTCTTTAACTTTGATCAACTAATAGTAAGTTGTCTATGAATTATCCCAAACTGGAAGTGGGGTTATCTTTGTTTTCTATTTACATTTATGCAGATTATCATGGACTTGCAATTTTCATCTCTTCAGGGTTTAATTCCTCGAGCTAAACTTTTGCTCTCAATTGGAGGGACATTCTTCTTGGGATTTTGGCCACTGATACTCGTAACAGTGGCATTCTCATCTGGTCTCTACTTTGTGAGTTATCTTATCATTCTTAAATGCATGGTGTTGCATACTTTTGAAGTTTTTCTATTTTTCTGTTAAGTTTTCCAAGGTTTTCTAAAATTCACAGAGTTAATTGCTTTCCAAGCCTACACACCTGATATCATTTTTATGTCGATCCTCATGAAAGCACTTGATGTAAAAGATTAACTAGCAACCTTTGTCGAATCTGCTTTGTTTCATTTGAGTTGTTGTAGTCTGACACTGCCGTTATTGATAAATACATCACTTTCTGGAGGTGGCCAAACAGTGAAGTGGACTGAAACTTTGAATGTGATACTTCAACATGTATATGGTTTTGGAGTTGTTCTGTTGTGCTCCATGTTGTTGAAGGGTCACAAACATAGATCTGCAACCAAAAGTAGTAATGCATGGAATTCAGATCAAATTAGTTGATTCTTTGTTGAGTATTTGAGATTTAAACCATAATTTGCAGCGGTAATGAGAGGAAAGTAAGGTCTCAGATGAAAAATAGGGCAAGGGCAAGGGCAAGGGAGAAGGCTAGTTCGACTTCATTTGTTGTTTTGACAGTTTCAGTTTGGATCAACTAATAGCCAAGTTTTATTGTCTATAGCATAATAATTGTTGAGGATATAACGAACTTGTTAACTACAGACTTAAACATGGCCTCTTGACTGTTGTAGTTATCTCTGGTAGCTATTAAAGAACTAGACTTTGTGATCCTTGCTCTGTATTGGTTTCGGGCTTTGTTATCTTTCACCTATGCTAACTAAGTTCCACTTGTCCAGTTGCTTCAGTTTTCAAGCAAGTCAATACCTTTAATTCCTGGTTGAAAGTTTGTACTTTAGACAAGCTATAACTCTGGATCATACTTTCTGTGTTGTGATTCAGATAAATGTTTTTGCAATCTTATTCTGATAGCTTTAAGGATGTCTGGCAAGTATATATGGAGTTTAATTTGCAGGAGCAATTGAAGATTTATCTGTTTCTAACTGTTGATTTAAATCATCACTTTATTGGATAAGCCTCTACCTCTTTGTGAATTTGATGATTATGAGTGAATGATTGGCTCTTAAGAACCTTATTACAGGCTGATACTTCTGTTTTACCTTGTCTAGAAGAACCTTGATGTTTATGTTCTACCTTTGATTTTTCCTTCCTTGTTTTTGTTTTCAGTATTTTGGATCAGCTTTTGTCCACGATGCTAGCAACAGAAATGTGTCACCACCTCCATATGTCGATCCGTATGCACTCCTGGAAGATGAAAGAATAGAATCTCAAGTAGCTCCCACATTGAAGTAAAGGATCAAAAACTACCTATACAAAGACTACGTCTAAAAAGTCATTTACATGTATCAGTAACATACTTTCTTTACCCTGCTCATTTTTTTCGTATGTATATACTGTAACACTTAGTTTTAGCTGACAACTTATCTAAAATGATAGATATTCGGTTTCTATTTCTTTCTGATGTTGAATTCACGTGATATATTTAGCCATTTAAACTAGTAGTGTTGAAGTCTTTCGGAAATTGAAGATTGTTGCTGCAATTTTTAAAGCTGATAAACCTTTGGTTCTGACTTCTGAGAGTTCGTGCAATGCTTGGAAATCAAATGAGGAGCCTTCTGGGCTGGCAATCTTAATGTAGAAAAAGGGACTTTAGTTGTTTACTCGTTAGAGGACCGTCTGTTCCAAGTTGGGGCAAAGTCGATTAACAAAAGCCTTGTTCATTTGTTTCCTAGTGATGAGCAAGGCTGCATTTATCATCCTCTCTTGATAAGGCATTTAGGAATGGAATCTGAAGGTATTAAATGTTGGTCAACATTAACATTTCAAAAGCACGATAACCGATGTAAGGAAAATTATTTTGTACCTCCAGAACCAGAAGATTTTTCAAGTACTGATTATGGGACACAGAGTATCAGGGTTTTCATTGTAACTCGAGCGGCCACACAAAACCGAGATATATAAGAGACCCCTTAATACTCTTCACCATCATCGTCTTCACCCTCATTTGATTCATTACCAACTTCTTCATAGTCCTTCTCAAGGGCTGCGAGATCCTCACGAGCCTCAGAGAACTCTCCTTCCTCCATGCCCTCACCAACATACCAGTGCACAAATGCGCGCTTAGCATACATGAGATCAAACTTGTGATCTATGCGGGAGAACACCTCAGCAACACTGGTGGAGTTAGAGATCATGCAAACTGCTCTCTGCACCTTGGCCAAGTCACCACCAGGGACAACAGTTGGTGGCTGGTAGTTGATACCACACTTGAACCCAGTTGGACACCAGTCAACAAACTGAATGGTGCGTTTAGTCTTGATGGTGGCAACGGCAGCATTAACATCTTTTGGCACAACATCACCACGGTACATCAGGCAACACGCCATGTACTTGCCATGCCGAGGATCACACTTGGCCATCATAGATGAGGGCTCAAAGGCGCTGTTGGTGATCTCAGCCACTGAGAGCTGTTCATGGTAGGCTTTCTCTGCGGAGATCACTGGGGCATACGAGGAAAGCATGAAGTGGATTCTCGGATAGGGGACCAAGTTGGTCTGGAATTCAGTCACATCCACATTCAGGGCCCCATCAAACCTCAGTGAGGCCGTCAAGGAGGAAATTACCTGAAAAGTGCAGACGAGCTATTTAAAATCTGGAATACTAAGAATCAACCACTTAAAAATCCAGAAGGCAGGCACTTACCTGAGAGACGAGCCTGTTAAGGTTGGTGTAGGTAGGCCTCTCAATGTCAAGAGAGCGTCTACAGATATCATAGATGGCCTCATTGTCAAGAAGCACGGCCACGTCAGTGTGTTCCAGGAGGGAGTGTGTAGAGAGGACACTGTTGTAGGGCTCAACAACAGATGTTGAGACCTGAGGAGAGGGATATACAGTGAAACCCAGCTTGGACTTCTTTCCATAATCAACGGACAAACGCTCTAAAAGAAGGGATCCAAGGCCAGAGCCAGTTCCACCACCAACGGCATTGAAAACAAGGAACCCCTGGAGACCAGTGCAGTTGTCAGCAAGCTTCCTTATGCGATCCAAGCAGACATCAACAATTTCTTTACCAACTGAGACACCAAAACCAACCATTATCAGAAAGTCGAAATCAAAATTCAATGAAGAACGGAAACCCAAAGCAGGTAATTACTGGTATAGTGGCCACGGGCAAAATTGTTGGCAGCATCTTCCTTGCCGCTGATAAGCTGTTCTGGGTGGAACAACTGACGGTAAGCTCCAGTCCTAACTTCATCAATGACATTGGGCTCAAGATCTACAAAGATGGCACGAGGAACATGCTTCCCTGCACCAGTTTCACTGAAAAAGGTGTTGAAAGCATCATCACCTCCGCCAACAGTCTTGTCACTTGGCATCTGTCCATCAGGCTGAAGAAGCCATAGATGCGAAGATTAAACAATCTAATTTAACAAAAGAAATGAACAAATAGAAATTGAAACTTGGTTCGAAATAAAACTTAAATACATCATATACAATCCCTCAAATCTCCTTTCTTTGAGATAACAGAAGAAACATCTGATACAGATCCAAATAAAAAACACAAAGCAAGGAACAATATTCAAGTTCCAAACTGTCTCACTATAATTAAAATTCCCACATGGGATTTGAAACACATCATCAGAAGCAAACAATCACAAGCACAGAACAACATTGCAAATGAAAGAAAACGAAAATGAACGCTTGCAAAGTGGATAAAAATCAAAACTAGAGTAAACCCACGTAGGGCTGAACAAATCTAACAGAGAAGATGAAAACTTTGAAAGAGAAAGACAGCAAACCCGGATGCCATGCTCGAGGCAATAGAGTTCCCAGCAGGCATTGCCGACCTGGATACCAGCTTGACCAATGTGGATCGAAATGCACTCTCTCATTGTATTTTAAAGAAAAGCTAACAATAAAACCCGACAACAAACAACGTTAAAAAGTAATACAAAAGAGAGAGATCTGTAAGGAAAACAGGAAGGCGTTTATCAAGACGCCTCCTTTCTTCTCTCTGGGTGGTGTATGTGTGTGGAGTGACCGAGCCTAGCGGGCGCTTTTATAGGCACTGTTTGTTTAACCAGGGTTGGTTCAGACAATGCTTGTTCATGTGTTTGAAGCTCTTGAATACAATTGGTGCTTAGTTAGCAATGATTACTTCTTGGAAAAATTATTGCCGCTCGGGGCCGGCCAGCTAAGAGGTGGGTGGCCGATTGTCTTCTGTTTGGTGATTTCATTCATTCATAATTAATCTATTAGATTGAACGGGGTCTTATTTGGTACGATTTTAAGGTTGATTTTGACAGGTTTCTTGTTTGGTTTCTCCGAATGTTTTTTTATTTCCCATAAATAATTTAGTCATAGGAAAAAACGTAAGTATTATGATGCAACTCCTACATTTTTAAAAAATCAAAACTTACACAGATATGGTAAATAAGAAAGTATCATATGTTCTAAAGAAAACCTTCTTTTAAGTCAACAGCCTAATGCATTACATTATTGCATGTTTTAATCTCTTCTTCTTAATTTGCATAGAAAGTATAGTAATAATTCCTGTGTACTTAATTTAATCTCTGAAAGCATACCTTATAATTTCTAACAGAAAATGGATAGTTTTTAACAGAACAGGTATATTGACGCTATGCTGAAGAACCAGAAACATATGGAAGCATTTAAATTTAATGTGAAATCCAGATCATAAATACTGATCTAAATAAGCGTAAACCAAGTTTTTTTTTAATCAGAATAATGAATACATGAAGCCTTAATTTACTAGTCGGGGGACAGACACCCCCGAGATATCCTCAAGCAGGATAAACAGACAACCCACATGTAGGTTTTGAAACATATAGATGCCAAGTTTAAAAGAACTAGTGTGGATAGCTAGCCAATCCGCAGTTCTATTAGTCTTACGGTATATATGCCTAACTTTCACGATTCATTCTCTAGCTATTAAGATATGAATACCCAAGATTAGAGAATTATACTGAACTTGATGTTTAGCAGAGGATGATAAGATGTTGATAACTATCAACGAGTCCACATGTAATTCTACTCTTCGATACCTAAGATTCCATGCAAGTTGTAGTCCTGTGAATACCCCCCATAGTTCGGCGCAAACCACGGTGCAGAAGCCTATGTTATGCGCAAAGCCACCTAGCCAAGTTCCTGTACTGTCTTGAAGTATCCCTCCTGCTGAAGCTTGCAAGGAAGAATCTTTATACACATCATCAGTATTAAGTCTTATCCATTCATGTGGAGCATTTCTCCAACTAACAAGGGTCTCTACCTGCATCCTTGGGCGCAACAAGGCTCTTCCGACCAATTCCTTAGCTTGTTCGATCGATCCTATGTATCCAAACACTAGCTGATGGGGATTTGTTGGCCATGAGAAATGAGAGTCAAAAATGTTTTTGTTTCTCCAAACCATAAGAACCAACAAGTCGTACCAAATGTTATCGACCATTGAACTCCTTGTATCTGCATGGTTTGTTTCAAATTATCTGATGTCCATCTGTTTATATCCACGTTGAAAAATTCGTCAGAAATGACTAAGTCGGGGATTCCTCTCTAGAAATTACGAGCTTTGCATTCGTCCCGGATTACCTGCAACAGAGTTTCAGTTTCACCACAGAACTGACAGGAAGGGTTTGGGGTTAGTTGTCTAATGTATCGTTGATGGTTAGTGAGGAGCCTTCCACGAACCATAAGCCACAGAAAAGCTTTGATCCTTTGCAGCCCTCCCAATTTCCATATTGTGTCCTAATCTCCTGCTCTACTATTGTCCTGTCCATTTATCAACTTGTATGGGGAAGTCATGGAAAAGAGACCATTTGTATAAGCTCCCCAGACTAGTCGTCAGGGCCCAAATGAGTGCTTGGAGGTAGTGTTCCTGCTATAGTCATGCAAACTGATGTCGGGAGAATTGATTGAAATAAGTTCCAGCGCCATCGTCCATTATTATCCACAATCAATTTGACTGGTAGGTTGAACAAATTACCCGGAATAGGTTGCAACACCCGTTGCCTAAGTGGTCCAAGATCATGCACCCAAGCGTCTTCCTAGAATTTAGTAGTTTCGCCATTACTCACCACCCATTTTGTTCTCAAAACTCACAACCTTTTGCTCTCCAAGCTACAGTTCTGAGTTTGCATCCTGCATGTTTCTAAATGTTTTCATAATGTTGAGTGTCCAACCCTATTTTGAGGCTTTCGATGATCGTAAACTCTTTTATGATTCGTAGGAATGATGAACAAGTAATGACAAGATGGGTGAAGCTTTTCTAAGGAGAGACACGACCGTGTACACACCCTACACGCCCATGTCCTTGACTTACACAGTCATATATATCAACCATGTAAGAACACATGCCCGTGTAGAGTGACACACCTCCATAACTTAGATGGTCTTGTGGATCAACTATGTAAATCTCTAAAATCATGTAAAAAAGGACGTGAAGAGTGAAAACATATGCAATCGTGTACACACATATGTTCATGACATACACGACCGTGTATTTCACTATAACTGTGTACATTTGCGAGTGAAGCAGTGCTGAAGAAATACAGTCAAATGTACACGGTTATAGTGAGACACACTGTGTATACTATGGAAAAAACCTATTTCGTGATATAAAAGAGAAAATTGTGTTGGTTTTGCATGAGAGTACGACCATACCTTTCAAAAGTGAGGAAAAATAGAAAGAGGACAAGTAGTATTGTATTCTCATCCTTATTGTTAATTGTTTTTGGGTTGGTTTGAGAGTTTGTTGATTGTTACATCAACTTTGGTTTCAATCTTGAAACTTTGTACGACAACTTTTGTTGTGGGGTGAGAGATCAATCTTTGTAAATCCTTATTTAAATTTAGTGAATTTGCTTGTTAGTTTGACCTGTGGTTTTTCCTATTCATCGGAGAGTTTTCACGTAAATTTTGGTATTTGTTTCATTGTTCATTTTCTTGTTCTCATACTGGTTTGCTGGTTAAAGTTGAAGAGTATTTTTGTTACCGATATTTGGTTGATCTTTTAGAGAGTTTTGTTATTGTCTCCTAACAAGTGGTATCATAAACATCATGATGGAAGGTAGAAATAACTATATAGTCAAATTAATGTCATCAAATTACTCTATTTGGAGGCCCATAGTGGAGGACCTTTTATATTACAATGATTGTCTTGATCCTATTGATGTGGACAAAGGTGTGAAGAATGATGTTCCTTTAAAAACCTAAAAAGATGTCAAATAGAAAATGAGAAAAGATGAAGCAAAAAACTCTGGACACTATTAGACAATGGATTGATTTCAGCATATTCAACCATGTGTGTCAAGAAATGTATCCTTTTGAGCTGTGGAAAAAGCTAGTAGGACTCTATGAAAGAAAAACTGCCCATAACAAGGTCTCTCTGATTAAAAGGCTTGTAAACTTGAAGCTAAAATCTAGAAAATCTGTATAGGAGCATCGAAGTGATTTCCAAGATATAATCAACAAGCTTGCTATAATGAAGATAATTCTTGATGGCGAGCTTCAAGCCTTATTCTTGTCGAGTTTGTTACTTGATAGTTAGGAGACGCTAGTGGTGACGATTAGCAACTCAATTCTTGAAGATGTGTTCTTTATTTCATCATAAGGAACTATACAGAAGAAGGGTATTTATACAAGGAATTAGAGGGTTGCTATTAGCTGCTATAGGCTGCTGGAGGAGCAATACTAGAGAGGGCGATTGCTGCCGCTGGAGGGACTGTACAGGTAAGGTGAGCGTCATGTACAGAGAGGAGGAGGAGAGCATGGAATCATGTGGGGCCCACCTGACATGTTGTCCCCTTGCAAGCTGATTTGGTCTGCTGGTGGTCCGAAGGGGGTGTTGGTGTGTGTGAGG
>JAOSBP010000205.1:30504222-30517781 GCA_027563825.1 Erythroxylum mucronatum
AGCCCGACGAGAGAAGAAGAGTGGACGTCCGACACAGAGAACCGACGAGCCTTCTACCAGCGTGAGGAAAAGAGGGGTTGTCGGAGGCGAAGCCGTCGGAGCTGGACAGACAATGACGAAGGAGAGGGGTATTTTCGGATCCACCGACTTTCGTTGTTCGGAGTCAGAGTCAGAGAGCATATGTCCGTCGGTTTTAGTATGGACATTATATTTCTGACTCTGTGCACCGGAAGCAGATGACAAAATGGGGGAGTCGACAACCAAACACGCACGGATGACAAAATTTTGGAGTCATGTCCACTGTCCCCACTCACGGGGACAGTAACCAAACGGGGGGTTAATGTTTAGATGTGACAAAGACATGAAGAAATGTCACTGTGATAAGCCATGTCACATTAGGAGGTTCTATTATAAGTGAAAAAGGGATTAAAAAAAAGCAAGATCATTAAAATGGTGAAGATGATAAGAATACAACTGCAACAACTTCAAGCACGGATGATGAGGTGTTCTTAGTTTATACAACAAATGAATGCATTCATGTCAGTAATTTGATTTTTGAGGGGTTGATTGACATGGGAGCTTCTTATCATTATGTTCTAAAGATTGAGTACTTTTTAAATTACAAAAGTAGAGACTTTAGGAGTGTAAAGATGGAAAATCAAAGTTTCGCCAAGATTGTCAATATGGGTGATATCTGGATTCAGACAAACATCATATGCTTATTGACTTTAAGAGATGTACAACAAATCCTTGATCTAAGGAAAATCTATTATCAACTAATGTCTTAGAGCAAAAAGAATTTGAGCACTCTTTCAAGGATAAAAAGTGGAAACTGTCAAAAGGAGCAATGACTGTTGCTCGAGGAGAGGAATGTTGTTCATTGTACAAGACACACTTAAAGGCATTTAGTGGTCAAGAAGTATACACAACCAAAGAGAAAACTTCTCCAAATTTGTGGCATGTACAATTGGGACATATGAGTGAGAGAGAATTAAAGTTGTTGGCTAGTAAATCACTTATCCTAGTTAAGAACATGCTTAGAATTTGAAGATTACTATACATTGCATGACATTGGACATGAAAAGACAGAACCATGGACTCTATAGCATGATGGTGTTGTTGAGAGGATGAATGGAACAATTGTGGAGAAGGTTCGTTACATACTCAGAATGTCTATATTGCCAAAGACATTTTTGGGGTGAAATAGTCCCAATTGCAGTCTACTTAATTAATCAAGTTACCTCAGTTCCATTATATTTTAAGATTTCCAATAGAGTGTGCATCGATAAAGATCCCACATATCATCATCTGAGAGTTTTTGACTGCAAGGTAGTTAAACACATACCCAAGGATTAGAGAAAAAAGCTTGATTTAAAGGCGGTATCTTGCATCTTTGTTGGATATGGTGATGATTGGTTTGACTTCAGACTCTATGACCCAGAGAAGCAAAAGGTAGTAAGGAGCAGGGATGTGGTATTCCAAGAGTACGAGAGAGGTGCTAATCTTCTAAGAGGAGATAAGTCATCACTTAGCTGCTTATAATATGACATTGTTAATTCTTCACCAATTTCTTCCACTATTGAGCAACTTACAGGTGAAGGAGATGAAGTATGTGATCAAACATATGTTGATGATGAGTTATATAAGCCACATCCTGATAATGTTGAAGATGAAACATAGAGGATAATGAGTATGGGGAACAATTGGATATAATAGCTAGTGATATACAACTTCGATGGTTGACAAGGGAGAAAAGACCTTCTACAAAATATCCAAGTTTAGAATACCTATTGATGATTGCTGAGAGGGAGTTTGAGAATGTGTAAGAGATTGCATCTGGCAAAGATCTCTGGCTCGCAACTATGAAGGAAGAGATGAATTCTCTGAAGAAGATTTATATTGATATGAATGGACCTGATATGTTGACTAAAATTGTTCCTGGAAATAAACATGAGCTAAGTAGTAAGCTTGCCAGGATTCTCTTAAATAGATGATGGAGAATAACGTGTCTTCCCCATAATTGGGCTGGAGGAGGGGATTATTGATTGTTTAACCCTATTTTGAGGTTCTCGGTAATCATAGACACCTTTATGGTTCCTAAGGATGATGATGTGAAGTCAAGATGAATGAAGCTCTTCTAGAGAGAGACACGGTTGTGTAGGGTGCTATACGCCAATGTCCTTGACTTACACAACTATCTGCATCAATTGCGTAAGAACACACACTTATGTCTTAACTTACATGGCCGTGTAGTTCAATCATATAAGTCTCTGAAACTGTGTGAAGAAGGATGTAAAGAGCAAAGATATACATATTCGTGTACACGCTCGTGTTCATGATATACATGACTGTGTGTGTCAACCGTATATCTCATTGTGACTGTATATATCTACGAATGATGTGGTGTTGAAGAGACAAAGTCGCTTACACGGTTGTGTATGTAACTATGTACGATATAGAAAAACCTATTTTGTAATATAAAATAGATAAATATATAAGTTTTGCATGAGAGTACGACCATGACGTCCAAAAGTGAGAAAAAGCAGAGAAAGGGAAAATAATTTTATTCTCATTCATTTTTATTGTTTTTTATATTAGTTTGAGAGTTTGTTAATTGTTACATCAAGTTTAACTTCAATATTAAAAATATACAATGTAGGTGAGAGATCAATCTTTGTAAATCTTTATTTAAGTTTAGTAAATTTACTTGTCAATTTGACTTATAATTTTTTCCTCTACATTGGAAAATTTTTCACATAAATCTTGGTGTTTGTTTTATTGTTCAATTTTTTATTCTCATACTGATTTACTTATTGGATGAAGATAAAGAGTATTTTTATTTTAAATATTTGGTTGATCTTTTAGATAATTATATTATTATCTTCCAACACATAAGCCTGCATGTAACCTGATTTATAAAAGAATTAGCACGTGTTGTGTTACCACCATTCCAGAACAGATCGCATGTCTGAATAGATATGACATGGGGTAACCTTGTACCCGTACATATGGTTTAAGATTTTCTACTTTCCCTATGAATATCAATTTAGAATTAACTTTGGGGAATTTGAATGTCTCCTTAGACTTCTGCCTTGGTTATTCCAAATTATTTACCAGTCAGTTCGTCAAGAAACTTCATTGAGGCAATATAGACAAGGGTGCTTACATTCTTGATTGTGATTGATCAAATCTTCTGCAGAGACACATTTGTTTTTTTTTTTTTCGGGATCTCTTTACTGAACACTCAAGTTGCTGGCTGTGTGCCATTCCATGCGCGCTGGTCGTCTTCGAGTTCATTCATCCTCAGGCTACGGCTTCCTTGCAAATATGTTATCCCAGCCCAAACACCGCGAACAAGTAATATGCTCGTGAATACTACACTTCCAAGTGTACAAACCACCTAAATTTGAAACACAAATGTACCAAGAAATGAGCAATAGCACAAAGTAACCAGAAGCAACCCATCATAGATCACATTACTAAGATTCCCAACGTACAAAGTTTCTGTTTCTTAACGGACAGCAGATGGCAGCAATCATCTGCAGTAGAATCTTTGGAATATAACGCCATGAGGCTTATAAATCACAGAACCATGCAACAGCCTGCCATAGCAACATCTTAATACACATGATTCTAAACCTTGTTACCATGCACAAGGCGACAACATTGTTTCTTTACTAAACTGTTACAGGGCTTTCTTTGAAAACAATGGCTCTAACCTCTGGATCCTTCCATAAATTAATACACCAAAAGGGCAAAACTAAAATGATGGGTTTGTTTGGTTTGAAAAACTTAATATTAACTTACTCCAACATTTTATCAGTTTGGGAACAGACAGAAAAGATAACCAACACGACGAGTCAAATTACTTACCATGAGATCCAGGACTAACAAGTTTGGTTACCTTTCATTGCTTATTATAAATAGATTAGATGTTCTGATTAAGTGATAACTGATAACTGAATGCTGTGTCACTCTCAGACAAATAAGGGAATATCTACAGAAGACTATTTTTACCTGATAATTATCTTAACCGTGATAGCAGTAGTTGGTAACATGATAATAAGATGGTACAAAAACAAGCAAAATTGACAACATAATACTGTGGATCTTTATAGGGAAGATTTAGTCTTGCATACCATAAACAGAAGTACAGAAAATCAACAACATAAACAAACAAGAAGAATAACAGCATTGTCCTCTTGGCATTAGCAGTAACATCAGCATCAGCTTTTTTTGTGTGTAATAAAAGAACTTTCGACCACTTTGAATGTTGACAAATCACATCATTCATGCGATCAAAGTACACATTTAGTGCTCTTTTTCAAGATATGAAAGGTTCGAAAACTAAGTGCAAACAGCACTATTTATTAATGCGTTTACTCTTCTTCTACTCTACTCTTGCTCTCTTGCTTAAGCATAAATTAATTTGTAATGTTAGCTTCATGCTTGTAGTGACAACACCCAACAGTTATGGGAGTAGAGCGACTTCTTCAACCATAAAACTGAGTTTCTATTGCATATGATAACACAGAAAATCTCAAAATCGGCATCTGCATCAGACTTCCAGACTTATTAAATTGCAAGTGATAGAGATCACAATTTGATCTCATAGTGTAGACTACACACTGTATTCAGCTACTGCTCCAAAATACAATGTCAATAAGTGATTCCCAGTAAATTGATACTCCAACCAAGTTCAGCACATGCTACGCACTCATCTCCAATGACCCATTTTCCTAATTTCCAAAAATCTAATCAATTGTATCAATCCACCAGTGGTGTACGAGAATTTATAAACCATGAGGGAACACATAAGAAGGCTAGAACCCCACTAAACCAATGTGGTTGGCAGAAGCAAAGGAAATATAGATATAGATCATAGATCATAGATTAGCATTGAACTTCTCAGATCAGACTCGAAAAGGAGTGTTAACTTGAAGATGGACAAGTATAATATTGGAAAATATAGATCAGGTTCCCCCATCCACAGTTATGATACTAACTCCTAAAGAGAAGCATAAGATAGATTCCTATCTTTATGGGGTTACAGAAAACTGTTACTATAGGTAATTAGAATCCTTTTTACTCTGATAGGGAGAATGGCATTTGCCACATAAACAGAGCTGAAATAAATTATGAAGCATTACCTCAAGAAATGCTTTCGCAATCCACAACAACGTCAATATGAGCACCCCATTTACAGAAAAAGCCACCTACACCGAACAAACACAAAATTTGTTTTTTCAATCTGAATGAAGAAACCCGAAAGGAAAAAGAAATTAACATCCTTTCGGCGATAAAACTACAATAAAGATTAAGTTTACCAGCTTTGTGGAGACGGAAGCGGGAAGAACAGAACGCACGGCCTTTCTGGCTCGTTTAGATATCTTCCTGAACATGTTTTGGACAAATCTAACCAGCAGATCCAAGCTCCTATCTTCCTCTTCGTCTTCTCCATCCTCATCCTCGTCATCCTCGTCATCAACGAAGTGGGAGTTGATCGAACGGCTCCAATTGCGAGGATCATCAACAAAGTCGTTGCCTTCAGATGGAAAACCAGATGCCCTTCTTGAAGCTTGAAGAGGAAAGCGATTAAGAGGTGGTTTAAGAGACTGCAAATTGGCATCCAGTTCAGAACATGAAACAAAAGCCCGAAGCGTTATATTGCTGTGATGGCGGCGGCGGTGGGGTTGACAGAAGGAAAAGGAAGAGGGAGGAGAGAGAGTGACACTAAAAAACATGACAGCCACTGTTTTGCAACTGTTAACTGGCAATAACTGATAAAGTTTCGGACTTTCAGGTGATGCAAATGTAATTGCAAGGTATTAGACGAAAAGGGTGGCCGGCCGGGAATTTGGTCAAGGCGGCGAATTGGAAGATGGGAAGAACAGACAGGTGGATAGTTAAGCAGTCATACAACTGCTGTTTAATGTTTGTATTGAAGCAGTTGTGGTCAGTTGTGTCACTGTGTCAGGTTGAAGATCGACAGAGAATCGTCGTTTTCTTTGGCGAAAAACATATTTTTAGTACTCGGATTTATTGATGTTTTTTAAAAATATTATTCCTTTTATTTTTAGTTCCGAACATTGTCAATTATTTCAGGTAAGAAATTTTGTTAACATCTTCAAGTTCTAACAGAAATTTTCAAGGGAATTAAGATTTTTCCAAGTTAAATTAAACAAAGGCCTGCCAATAGTTAAATTTTAGCAAACCAGTCACCAAATACTACTCTCGGCAGAATTTGTGCAAAATGGAAGAAAGAGAACTTTAGCTACTACAACAATCGCTAATCTTTTGAGTAGCTCAGATATTTCACTCGCTGTGAACATGGTTCCATGGGGTAGGCAATCTCAGAAGGAACAGACACCAAACCGATTTGAACATTTCGCCTCATGTTCAACAATTAAAGCAGACCAGTTTGTAAAACTCTTTAACCAACCATGCCTCATTCATTCTCCAATTAAAGCAGGAAACGGCATAACATGGACATCATAATCACTTGAATTTTTCTATCCATCTTAGACTAAATGATTCACAGTATAATATGACTTCTTACAACTACCTGAACATATTTTCTGAAAACTAGCATTATCTGAATACAAGTAGCGTAGAAGCTAAAATATTTTCCAGGTGCCACTTACTGATAATTGTCGAACTTGAAGAACAACACAAAACTTGATGAACAACACATAAAAGGGCAAAAGGCTTTATTGTACTATGGGAAATATATGATAGGACATATAAACTTGGTAAACTCGAAACCCACAGAAGCATTTAAAGTATTCTCAAACTGGTATTTCTCCCTAGCTGGAGATCTATCGATCACAAGCCAATAGTTAGCACGCCTATATAGTCTATCACAAAGTTCTTACAAAAGGTTTCACCTTCAGCGTCCAAGCATGAATAACATAGACTTGTAGACCCGATTAGGAGTTGAATCCACCCAAGTTACAATTGAGTGAAAAATTCCGGCGAGGTAGTGTCCGGGGAAATACTTGACCAGGCTGTCCAAAAGGAGATGGAAAACCAACCCCTGGGAAGAGATCATAATCTCCGCCTATCATAGGACCAGGAATACCTAGTGGATAAGGGTCTCTTATGATCGGGAAGTGATAGGGCCTATAAACTGGACGAAACATTTGCCGTGCATTGATATCCCTCTTCCTCTTCTTCTTGCTCTCCCAACATAAAGCATAGCTTTCTTTCCAATTAATCGTTCCCTGTACTCCATTCCCAATACCAAACTCTTCTGCAACTTTCTTCTTCCATAAATCATTATTTGAGGACAAGTACCTCATCTCTGAACAAACACATCCCATCCTAGAAATGTCAATACCAGGAAGTAACTCCAGTATCTTGAGCTTCAGCTCAGTTGGAAGGCGAATCAAACATACTGGCAGATCCAAACCAGCCTTCTCGCAAAGGTCTATCAACAATGGCAGAGCAAGCCCATCCTTCACAATTTTCCAGAACTCAAATACTTCACTTTCAGGGTATGTTTTGGACAATACATCACCGTGGTTCACCCTATCTTTCTTATCACAATTTGCCCAAATCAAGTCTATGGTTGGTGCAAACCTGTATTCATTTAAGCAGACCCTATGCAACCCTGAGCTACCATTCGACAAAGATCCATAGACATTGAGAAACTGTCCCAACTTCTGAAACTTCAAAACAACTGACTCAGGAACATTGTTACCACCCAAAAGTTTAGGGAGTGTATACCAAAGTGTCAATGTAGAAGCCCTAGATGGCCATTCCTCTGGCAGGTGAAACCCCTCAACTTGCGCACCAGACACTGGATCAAACGCAGCGAAACCAGATTCCAAAAACACAGCATGAATTGCAATAACCAAGAGCTTGTGGTCACCGCCATAATTACCTAACTCTTCTCTCAACACCCTCCTCAAGAAATATGGCTCATAGAATCTAAAACCAGACCCAGCATCAATATCCATGCTCTCTACATCATCCAATCCTAGGGTTTCCGGGGTTTCTTCAATCTGGGTATTAGAAACCGTATCAGTAATTTCCGAGCCTTTACCTCCTACACATGAATGCCCAATTGGGGTTTCGTGTTTTTGAACCATATTTCCACCTAAAGAATCAGACTTTCCAAAACCCACGGATTGATCTGAAATGGGTTCTCGGCAATTACCTTGTGCTTGTGCTTGAACAAACGAATTAGAACTCGAACTCACCCCTTCAAGAGAGGACGAAGAAACACTATCAGCGGTACGAGAGAAGTAGATAAGGTCACCGGAGGTGATACCAAGAGACTTCAACGATTCTTCAGGAGATGAAGCAATCAGTTCGTCCTTTCTATTGAGAGAGAAGCGAAGCGATGTTGATAAAGGAAGTTGAGAAGACGAAGCCGATGAGATTGACAGAGCTAGGGTTTCGCCAAGTTGTCGAATAGTGGCTGTATTGGGTACCTCTATTTTGTGAGTTTCTTTGGTCTCGAGAGATCTCAGTCTCAGCTTCATGGCTATGTGATTCCGCAGAGAACAGGAACGCGTGGGATGTGATATATTATGACTAGATTTGTTTTTTTTTTAATTTTATTTGTATGGCCTTTCCTTCCAAGTTTAAGTGTAATATATCAATAAATGTGATAAAAATTTATAAAAAATCAAGATTAATTTGCATATATAAAAATTATCAATATTACTTTATTAAAATTTATGCATATTAAATATTTTACAATTTCAATTTCAATTACACATTTAAGGATTTTTAATACATAAATAAAGTATTATGCACAATTAATACCTATATGCATATATATTAAATGTGAACTAAATTAATACATATAAAAATTAATTTAAATAAAATTTAAAATTAGTGTATATTGAATATCGTTTTATAATATAAATTTAAAGTTATACATTTAGTAACTCTAAATATATAAATAAAGCATCATGTAACATTAATTCATACATATATATTTATTAGATGTTAAAAGAGTAAAAAACATAAACCTCCTATGAAGTTTAAAAAAGCTTATAAAAATAAAAATCTTATGGTATTTAAAATTTTCGAAAAAACCCTTTCTAAATTTTAGTCTTTTAGAACAACAACTTCATTTAAACTTTGAATAAAAAATAATGACAAAACAAATCTAGTATGGAAATTAAATATTGACTAATCAAATATTATTTATGTGACAATTTAATATAACTCTTAAACTCGAAATGAACTAATTAAATCCAATTCAAATTAATAATTATTATAATTATATTTTTTTTGAAATTATTATAATTATATTAAATTAATAATTTAAGCCATATTTAAAAGTGAAGTTGAGCTATCATATTAGTGACATTTAATTAATTCATATCTGATGTTCATACTATTTGTGTTTTATCATTATTTTTGACGGAAGTCTAAGAGTGAATTTTTTGGAGAACTAAAAATTAGACGGTGTTTCTTTTTTGAGAATTTTATAAAATTTCTTAAATTACAGTAGAGATCTATGTTTTTCATCGATGTTAAAATATAACAAATACATATAAATAGTGACTTAAAATATGTATCTTTTATATTATATATGGGTTTAAAATTAGGGGACTCTATATATACATTAAAAACGTAAAACTGATGTTATTTTTAACTTCACAGTTGGGTCACGGGCTGGGCTGGGTTTGGCTGTGCTCGGCCTTACCTCGACCCTTGGCCCATATTAATAAAGTGTCTAATAAGTAATTGGTTCAATTCTCAACTTTAATTTTAAAAATAACAACTGATAAATATTAAATAATAATTTCAAGCATTAAAAATATCAATTATTGTATTTATAATAAAATAATAAAAATTAAGAAAATACAAATAACAACATTGATTTATGTGTACTTTCTTCTTATTATTTATTTTTGTAGTCTTATTCTTTAAACCTGATAATAACAAAAGAGTGATACTCTGAATTAATCTAACTTGAAATGAACAAGATGGATTTAGATTTTTTTATATTTTGAATATCAGACCAAGCTCGAATTCAGCTCAAACTTCTTTTACATTCAAAATGACGTTATTTTTTATACTAATCATTTTGTATATTAATGAATGATTATTTTCATACCTGTTAAATCCTGATGTGGTTCGAGTTTGGGCCGTATGCTTCATGCTCTATAGGGTTTTAGGTTGCTTAAAACTTGATGAGGTTCAAGTTTAGGCCTAACATGATAAGCTCGAACAGACTTCAGGCTGGAAAGAAAATTTTTGTACCAAGCTCAGGCATACAGGGGTTGGCCCGACTTACCCAGTTGCCATCTCTGATTTAGCACCCTCTCTAACCCCTCTTTACCTTTGATAAGTATGGTTTAAACTTCTAAACGATATTTGTGCAACTATCTTCTATTTTGCATCTTTTGTATATATTACCATAATAGGATCAAAAGACAATTGTAATGGAAACTTCCCGAAGAATTGAAACTTTCCTTCTTTGTTAAGTTATCAAATAATGTTAGGCATTATTTATTAATTGGACATATAAGATATTAGTTGGATATTGACTTAGATTCAAAAGGTATTTAGATAATGATTCAGTTGTGATAAAATTCTGTTTTAAGTGGAATCTTGGATGAAATAGATCTCACATATCTTGTGTGTATCGCGTGCGTGCATTAATCAACTGCTAAAGGATATCTCATATAAGGATTGGACAATATGTGTTAATTGTTGATTGATTAAAAAAAAACACACTGCGGTAATCTTATTTGTTGTGAGATAAATTAAATATGCAGTGGCTATTGAAATAAAGTGTGTGTGTGAGGATTATTTAAAGGTGGCTTCCGTCACATCAAGTAGAGATTTAGAATGGATGGGCTCTAGGGACTTAGACATTGAAGAGAGAGTAGAATGGGCATTGAAATTGGAGCTTCTGTGGCTTTTGGTGTCTTGCAATTAAATAGGAGTGAGCATTAAAGTGATGTGGGTTGAGTTTTGTTCAATGGTTGATATATATGTGAAGCCGTAAGCGTGTGCCTCTGGAAAATTGTTTTGTGAGCAAAGTGGATATTATCTGCAGTGAAGAATGGATCAGCCATGGATAAGATTTTTTACTGGGTTATTTTGAGAAGACAAATTCATAGGGAAGTCTTCTTTGTCTCAAGTATTTTTGTTATTTAATTTTCAGTTGATTAAATACTGGAGCTATTTTATTTATTATTGTCTTTGAGTGAAAGTAGTTAGACAAATCCTCTGTTGAGGTTGGTACGAGGCGGTCGTACTATTGGGTGTGAAATTCTTTCACGGGAAGTGAGGTTGTGGGATAATGTCAAGGGTTGAGTGGTGTCAGCTCAGTAAAGCCTTTGGTAAATCTATTGTACCTTCGTGAAAGTTATTAAGCTGGGTGAGGGCCCCGCAAACGTAGGCAAGGTGTGCCGAAGTGCGTTACCAAATTTCTGGTGTCTTTACTATTTCGGCTTTGCTTGATTTTATTTTGTGAGTGCCAAATAAGTTTGCGAAATTATTAATCCCCTTACATTTTGTCAATAATAATAATAAGTAGAAATTTAATAATAAAAAAATTAAAATTAATAATAATAACAATATTAATAATAGTAATAAGGATAAGGATAAGGATAAGGATAATAATAATAATAATAATAATAATAATAATAATAAGGATATTTTGGTCTTTTTGTTAGTTATTCTTTTTTCATTCCAAGTTTATATTTTCAAACCAAACCTTGACATAAAATTTAACAGTAAACTAAACCAAGTAATACCTATTTCATTCTATTCTTCATCTTTTTTATTCTTAAGAATAACTATTCTATTACTCATCTATTCCAGTCGTTAAACCAAACAGCCTGTAAGTGTAATATTCCAAAAGTGTCTACTTAAAAAGAACTAATATTAAAATTATATCATTGTAAACGAAGATAAGATATTATTTGAATCAAATTAAACTGTCACGTGATAAAAAGACTTTAAAAGATGAAAGAGACTCGTTGTTTAGAACGAGACTGGTCGTGAAAGAGATTTCAAAGCAGGCCCTAAATCTGATGCTTGGTAATAATTTTCTTTTTTTCAAATTTAATTCTCTCCAAGTTTTTGACCTCTATCTTTCCATTTCCTTCGAATGTCAAATGGTTACTATGATCTATGCATAAATCATCCCAGTTATTGCCATGTAGAGTCCATGGTTCAGTGGAATAGATGAGTTTTATGTTGGGAAAATTTTCAGCTTTAATTTTTTCCGAGTAAAAAGCCTTAGTTATCTTATTTTTTTTCTATGTTATCCACTGAGGGCCACAGAAGGTATCCTGGAATGGGAACTATCCTAGTAATCAAGCTTGGATGATTGTGTATATAAAAATATGGAAGTCCCGGTCATTAGTAGGAAAAGAAAAGAAAATGGTAAATTAGAATCTAACTCATGATGTTCAGGGACTAGCACAGGGATTTTTCTTCCTAATTAGAATCTAACTCATGACGTTCCCGTGATTAGTAGGAAAAGAAAAGAAAATGATGAATTAGAATCTAACTCATGATGTTCCGGGACTAGCACAGGGATTTTCCTACTTAGAATCTAGCACAGGGAATTTAACAAATGTAGTCGATGGATAATATTCGTAGCAGGAACTTTCCTTAAACATCGAAGTCTCACTTTCCTTAAACATCGATGTTTAATTAAGTTGTTTAAGATACTTGTTAAGTTGTTTCTGTGATGAAATTATGATCTCAAGAGAAATTAGAATATAGCATCTTTGGAAAGCAAGTCAGCTATACTAATAATAAAACTATTGTCATTATAAAAACTCAAAAACGCACTCTTTCTACTTTGTACAAAAATAAAACAACCACAAACTTATTTTATTTGAGTATACGCATATGTTAAAAGAGTTGTTCTTATCTTTCTTATTATGCTCGGAATCTTCCTTAATTAATTTCAATCTGAATCTTGTTTAATTAGCTGATATATCATTAATCTTCATTAATGTTCTCAGTGCCAGCCCTAGACAGAAGCAAGCAGGGCATGCCCAGAGCCCACTCTCACTAGGGGCCCATCTTTAATGGATTTCAGCCGCATTTATTATTTAGAAGGGTAATAAATCCTTGATTTTCAAAGAATAAAAAGTTAATATTAACTAATAAATAACTTCCTGTATTAGCTATATTACCGAGAAAGTTAGCATTAACTTTTAATCTTAGAAGCTAAATAGCTTTCTTTTTAGCTATACAACTTTAACTTATTCTATTTATAAATACCTTTGAAGCATTTGAGTGTATTTCTTACACCCTAATTTTTTATTTTCACTAACATATGAATGAAAGATATTTCAACTAAAAAATTGGTGGTAAAAAAATCTCATGGTATTGTCTTCTGAATTCTGATTGATAATTTAAAGGTAAAGTTTCTAATTTTTTATTTATATTAAATATTTGAACATATTATAATTAATTTGTAATTTTTCATTAAGTGGACATTATATTAGCATTTGAAATCAAAACATAATATTAAATGATATTGTGTTTTTTGTGTTTCTCCTTTTTTATTTTTAAATTACTTATTATTTATAAAAATATAATTAAACATTAATAAATAATTT
>JAOSBP010000205.1:30589016-30601445 GCA_027563825.1 Erythroxylum mucronatum
TTGATGCTCACCCCCCCCCCCAAACTCAGATAGGACATTGTCCTCAATGTCAAAATATACAGGCGCAAGTTGAAGTAGGTAAGTAAACAAGGATATGCATAGTTAAGGACAAACAGAATGTCGGCAATGATGCATACAAATTAAGAAATGCTGCAGATCATACGCAAACACAAACAGCCGCAAAATTCAACAATATGCGAAGTGATGAGTAAGAGGCACAAAGATCTTTCCTGTAATGAGCGTGGACCATTTTCTTCAGAAATGTATTTTCTCCCATCAAAATTCGCTCGTAAGGTCCAATTTCCTGCAATGAAAACAAAGATAACGTGAATTTTGGGTAAATAAAATAAATGAAAACAACAAGGGTGTGAAACTTGGGTTACAAGAAACTGGGGCATTATCAAAAAGATTGCCTAAAACGTAAAGATTGGTTCGAAAAGAAAGGTAAGCTTAATACTTTAGTATGTTTCGAATCTAATTTAGTTGAAGTTCCTTATAATACTTGGTGGATTGATTCTGGTTGCACCACTCATGTTTCGAATACCTTGTAGGGATTCTTTACAACCCAAACCACAAACCCAAATAAAAAGCTTGTTTTGATACGAAACCATATCAAAACTCTAGTTAAAGTTACAGGAACTTATTGTTTAATTTTAGATACTAGACATCATTTAGATTTAGTACAGACACTTGATTTTGTTGGTTATACTTTCACATTTGGGAATGGATGTTTTAATTTATTTAAAAACAATTGCCTTATTGGTTCTGATATTGTTTATGATGTCCAATACAAGTTAAATCTTGATAACCTTTTTGTTGAAACCCTACTAACCCTGCATTATAACGTTGGTACTAAACATGGTTTAATTAATGAAAGTTCAGCTTTCTTGTGGTATAAATGTTTAGGTCATATTTCTAAAGAAAGACTACAAAGACTGGTAAAGAATGAAATATTTTACCAAATTTGGACTTTACTGATTTTGGTATATGTGTGGATTACATTAAGGGAAAGCAAACCAAACTCACCAAGAAAAGAGCCACAAGAAGCAACATCAAAAGGTCCACATATATCTCTTTTAGTGGAGAAAAGTATTTCATCACATTTATTAATGACTTTTCACGTTATAGATATGTCTATTTATTGCATGAGAAGACTCAAGCAACAAATGCGTTAGAGGTGTTTGTTCATGAGGTGTAAAGGCAATTAAATAGAAAGGTGAAAATTGTAATATCTGACTAAGGTGGTGAATTTTATGGCAAATATAATGAGTCAGGACAATGTCTAAGCCTATTTGCTAAAATTCTTGAAAAGCATGGTACATGTGCTCAAGACACAATGCTAGGTACACCACAATAAAATGATGCAACAGAAAGGCAAAATCGTAGATTAATGGATATGGTTAGGAGTATGTTAAGTAATTGGTCTTTACCCTTATCATTATGGATGCATGCATTGAGGTCCGCTGTTTACTTGTTAAATAGGGTTCCTAGTAAGGCAGTTCCAAAGACTCCTTTTAAACTATTGACTGGAAAGAGACCTAGTCTAAGGCACCTACTTGTTTGGGGATGCCCAGCAACATTAAGAATTTATAATCCACATGAAAAGAAATTGGATGGAAGAATAATTAATGGATTTTTGATTGATTATCCAGAAAAGTTTATAGGGTATAGATTTTATTGTCTTAATCATACAGTAAGAATTGTTGAAACTAGAAATGCTAGGTTCATTGAGAATGGTGAAACCAGTGGGAGTGTTGAAATACCACGTAATGTAGTTATTGAGGAAATAAAAGTTCAAGCTCCCTTACCGACTTCTTCAATACATGTTATTCCTACAGTTGTAGAACTGTTTAACAATTTACAAAAAGTAACAAATAAATGATCAAACACTTTATGAAGAGCCTGTGGTTAATGAACCTATTGAACTTACAATTAATGTTCCAATTGTAGAACAACCACAAGAAATAACATTAAGAAGGTCTCAAAGACCTAGAAAACCAGTTGTTTCTAATGATTATGTGGCATATTTACAAGAGTCAGAATTTGACTTAGGAAATAAGGATGATTCAGTTTCATTTTCACAATCAATTTAAAGTATTAATTCTATTATATGGATTGATGTTATGAAAGAAGAGTCGAATTCTATGAAGCATAATGAAGTTTGGGATTTAGTCATATTGCCTGAAGGTGGTAAGAGAGCTGGATGTAAGGGGGTTTTTAAGATCGAACGTGACTCTTATGGCAATATTGAAAGATATAAAGCTAGACTTGTTGCCAAAGGTAATACTTAGAAAGATGGCATTTATTATAAGGAGACCTTTTCACCTGTTTCAAGGAAACTTTTAGAATTATTATGGCACTGATGACTCATTATGATTTAGAGTTACATCAAATGAATGTGAAAACAGCCTTTCTTAACAACAATTTAAGGAATACGTGTATATAGATCAACCTGAAGGCTTTTCAATTGAAGGACAGGAAGACATGGTGTGTAAACTTAAGAAGTCGATATATGGACTTAAACAAGCAGCCTAACAATGGTATCTTAAGTTTAATGATAATATTACCTCTTTTGATTTAAAGAAAACATCATTGATTGGTGTATATATCTAAAAATCAGTGGGAGTAAGTTCATATTTTTGGTACTTTATGTTGATGATATCTTGTTAGCTACTAATGATTGGTTTAATGCACAACACCAAGAAATTTCTCTCTGAGAACTTTGAAATGAAAGATATGGGAGAAGCTAGTTATGTGATAGGAATTGAAATATTCCATGATAGGGTACTATTAGACTTATCTCATAAAGCTTATAGTAGTAAGGTCTTGGAGAGATTTGGCATGAAAATTTGTTCTATAATTGTAGTTCCAATTTAGAAGAGAGACAAGTTTAGTCTTAATCAATGTCTAAAGAATGAATTGAAACATAAGAAAATGACAAATATTCATTATGCTTCAATTGTTGGAAGCCTAATGTATGCTCAAACTTACATCACACCAGACATTAGCTTTGCTGTCAGTATGCTGGGCAGGTATCAAAGTAATCTTGGATTGGATCACTGGAAAGTTGCAAAAAAAGTTTTGAGATATCTACAAGGTTCTCAAGCTCATATGCTCACTTATAGGAGATTCAATCATCTTGAAGTGATTGGATTTTTAAATTCATATTTTTCTGATTGCATTGATACCAGAAAGTTCACTTTTAGCTACCTTTTCTAATTAGTTGGAGGGGCTATTTCTTAGAAAAGTGTGAAGCAGTCTATCATTGTTGAATCCACTATGGAAGTTGAATTTGTAGCATGTTTTGAAGATATAATTCAAGGTTTATGGTTGTGGAACTTTAGTTCGAGACTTAGAGTTGTCGACAGCATTGTCAGCCTACTAAAATTTTATTGTGATAATTCTGCAGTAGTCTTCTTTTCAAAGAATGACAAGAATTCTAAAGGTGCTAAGCATATGGAATTATCTGTTGAAGAAGAAGTTCAGAAACAAACAGAGCCAATTCAACATATTAGCACTAATTATATAATTACAAATCCTTTGACAAAAGGATTGGCACAGAAATTTTTTAAAGAATATGTTGAAAGAATGGGTATTATGAGATACCTTTATTGAGATTTAAGATGTTTGTATTTGACACTATAAGATCATTTATATTTATGTTTATGTTAATCTTATTTTGTAGTATACATTTTTTAATAAATGATGTTGATAGGATTTGTCTTTAACTAAGACATTATTGTTAGACCATTAATTTGTTTCTTATTTATGGATCATATTGAATAAAGCGTTAATATTATATTACATGGAAGGAATTATGTCGTATGTTAAGATGTGAAACCGCTACGGCTCTTATTAGTATCTTTGTTTGATTATGATTTATGATATAATCAACATTAAAGAATTTAGCAAAGTTCATTCGCATAATGTTTATTTATTATTAAACTATGATATAACGTTTTTAATTAATGAGCCAAGTGGGAGAATGTAAGACCTATATATATATTTAATATGTGACCCATTAAATATTTATGGTTTTAATAATATTAAATGCTAAATTCTGATTGGTCAGTTTAATTAAGACAAAATTTTATTTTAAACTTACCATTTGATGGGAACAGTTCAGAGATATCTTTATTTTAATTTGAAACTGGTCTCGCCCACACACTCCTCATGTTTATTTTTTACCATCAGAAAGCAAGATTATTGAGGAAAAGAAAAGAGAAACCAAGTTTCTCTATATCCAATCATTCAGAAGGATATTTTGCTCAATTTACAACGAAGCAAAAGTCATAGATCAAGGTATGTACGTCATATTTTATATTTTGAAGTAAAACATAGAATTTTGAGATATAGAGTAAAGCATTATTGTGATTATGTTTATGCAGTAAATTATGCCTACAATAACTACTTGACTTGGGTGTAATCTTTCTTGTCATTGATAGTTCATATGTAAACCCTTTATAGATAGTACTAAAGACAGGGAGGTCAATGATTATTCAAAATTACAAGAGGTCATAGAGTTATTTATGTACTATTATTTCTTGGATGGGTATTTAATGTATTTTCAAATTATAATTGCACTTGAGGATCAAGAAAAGGCTATGCTTGCTTATTTGGGACATTTGCTTATCATATAATACCATTTGTATTATCCAATGCACCAATAAAACTTTAAAGGTCTATGATGGCAATCTTTGAGAGTATGATTCAAGAGTTAATAGAAGTATTTATGGATCATTTTTTAATCTTTAATAATTTTTTATGACAAAGGCCTCCATAAGATAAGGTATTGTGAAGATATGAGGAGAAAGAAAAATGTCACTTCATAATGTAAGAAGGTATAATGTTTGGGACATAAAATTACACTGTAGGGAATTGAGGTAGGTAAGGTGAAGGTTGTGGCGATTAAAAAGTTACAGCCACATATATCGATAAAGGTAATTAGAAGCTCTTTAGGACATACTAGCTTCTATAAACGATTCATAAAGTATTTCTCTAAGATAACTTTTAGGACATCGATCCTAGCTTGCTCTCGTTCGATATAGAGTTTAGGCATGTTTATAGGTTTGCTCGCAAATTAAAAACAAATCCCGTTGGCCTCGCTACTTCATCTTCATCTATCAATGTTCAAAACTAGATGTTGCAGAGCATCAATGACAATCATTTTATGTCGAAGGAATTCGAAATCCATCTTCTGAATTGGTTCCCTCTTCGAGTGAGATTGTTTACTTTTCGATAGCATAAACATTAAGATTTTATGTTACAGAGTTTCGTATTGTACAAAAAAAAAACAAAAAAATTGGATTAACACCTACTAAAATTTTATATTAATATATAAAATTCTTAATTATATTCAATATTCATATTTTTATTTTAATAGTTATGAGAATGAATCAATTTAAATACAATTTGGTATATTAAAACTGTAATCTGATATATTAAAAAATAAATTGTGTATAATTTCCAAACTAACATTCGGAATAGGTCAGGAGAATTTCTTTCACCAAATTATACTCTTTTGTTTTCTCTCTATCTTAAAATCACGTATTTTAATGAAGTTATGGTAATTGATTCTGATTTATATGCCTCACCAGTGAAGCCATTTCAATCTCTTGAGATCCTATCTTTTATAGATTAGCCTGAAGCCTTCCCTTGTCTCAGGGAGATATATGTATAAATTTGTCCCATTTAAAAGGTGCTGCACCTAAACATCTTCCCTTTTTGGCAAAACTTGAGATTAATGAATGTCCCTAGCTTCAAAAGGTGTCTATATATCTTTCATGATCTTATTTTTCTCAGAGAATTGCCTATTAAAATTTGTCCTGATGTTGTATCCCTACCAGAAGGGCTGCAACTCACTATAGTCTGAGGTCTGTGGAAGAGCTTCTTCAACTAACTTTCCTGGAAAGCTTGAATAAATTGTTGCCCTAGCTTGCAATCCTTGCCAAAGAGATTGGCGCCCTCCTTTTGTTCTCTACATATCGGGCATTGTCTTTTACTGAAATTTCACACATTCTTGTCATTGTGATTGACTGGGGCACGATGAGTAGTCTGACTAGTCTCTGTCCATTGACTCATCAAGCATTGGTATTTATTGGTGTATTGGTGCACAAGTTTCAGGCTTGTGTTGTGTTTGTTTGGTGGGGGGCTCGGCTCTAAGGCTCCTCTTGGTGCTGGTCGTACCCTTGGTTGGGGATGAGCTTGTATTTCCTTTTTTGCCATTTCCTTGATGTACATATATTTCTTTTAATATAAATCACTGAATTATCAAAAAAAAATACTGAAGCATACTTAATGAACATTTTCCAGATCAACTCTTTATTTCAAAATCGTTCCTTACACAACTCATACCAAGATTGCCTTTTCTACTTCATTTACTCCCCATTCTCAACTTCATTTCAAATCAATGTCCTCCAAAAAGAAATCATAATCTATGAATAATCATGAACACAAATAACAGAACATACACATATATACCTATTCTTCATCAATTTACTACATAATATTGCTCTCATTTTACTTCTAACTTTAATCTTAATTCTTTCCATTTCAAAAATCTTTTATACACCAAAATACCATAGCAAATCATGAATCTCTCCACATTTTGTATTCCCTACTTTACTCTTATCTATCATTTCTTGTTTCAAAAATTCTTCATTCATTTATTCTTAATTCGTGACTAACCACCAAAATTTCTTATTCAATGGTTATAATCTTTCACGAAAAGTTCGGGGTCCAACAGCGTGACTGTACTGAAGTATGATAACTGGGATGTTTTTACTAAACATACTTTGGTAATTTACTTATATCTAGATCTTTGGACTTCCAAATGGAGTGATTCTTATTTTCAATTAAACTAGAGTCATAAAAATACAAATTGTCTGAAGTGATGGAATTCTAATTCTGCCTCTATGAATTTCAGAATCTGATTAGAAGTTGAGATAAGAATTCTGTTGAAGCTTAAGAACAGTCTGAAATTTTTTGAGTATAACTTTTAGTATACTAAACCAAATTGGATGAACTTAGTATCATTAGAAACCTAAGACAAAGAAGAACAACTTTTTAGAAGGAAGTATTACCTAATTATCTCACCTTCCTGATAAGAATAATTGAACAAAGAGAACCCGAAAGTTGGTTGTGAATAAAATTGGATTGAGCAATTGAGTATGGTTTCACATGATTGACAATGTGATAAGATTAAGGATAAGAAGCCGAGAATTTGTCATGAACATGAATCATACATATTCAGTATACATGAATGTGCATAATTGAATTTATAATAGTGCATATTAATGATATGTGTTTGTATTAAATGTTTTAGAGAAACCCTTTTAGCGACCGATTCCAGATATTGCCAAGATGTCGAGGCAATAGGAAACAGGTAGATTTAGTAAGTAATTTACACGGTAATTTTTGTAAGTAATTTAGATAGTCAAATTTGATAGTTTTTCTTTAACTATTCTGTTTGCTTCTGCTTTTGATCCATTAAATGAATTGCAAAGCTGTTTAATTATAATGTAAATTGGATTTCAGATATTCTATTTTGAATGTGTTAAGTCTTAGTTATAGGTAAATAGGTATGCCTAGAAGAGTCTGCAGTTGCTTCTGTTATTGACACTTTGATATCTTCTGATATTGACACTTAGGTGTCAAAACTTTAGTCTCTTCTGTGACACTTCGGTATCGAGACTTCGGTCTCTTCTATATAAGTCTCATTACCCGCTTCTATAAATGGATTCAGCAGTCTTATGATTTTGTACTCTGATATCAGTTTGATTTTGGCATAAGCTAAATTGTATTCTTTTTCTGAAGGGTTTATACCCTCTTATGCTGAACAATTCTGTTACTTATAAAACTCTATTTTGTTCTGAATTTTTGTATTTGTTGTTGACTTATAGTTTAGTTATTACTCATTAAGCTATATGCTTAGCACGGTGGATTTGCCCTGTGTAGGTTCTGAAAGAGGGACGTAGGAACTGGGACAAGACAACTGCGATGGCCAAAGGAGTCTGATTTTTTTTTCATATGTATTTTGAGATTGTTTTTGGACTTGTATCTGATGTCTATAACTCCTGAATTTTTATTTTGATGGGTTGTAATAACCATAATTCAGGCTGCTTTCCGAAATTAGGATATGCGATATATGTTTGTTGAGATTTTGGGAAGTCATGTATGTTATGTTTCGCGTGTTTTTGGATTTGGTTTTGGTTCTATTTTTATTTGTATGTTTGTATGTGTGGCATTCGCAAGATCCTCCCGGGGGGTATATGTGGGTGTTACATTTTTTGGTATCAGAGCCATGGCTTAGGCGATTCTGGTTTAACCAGCGTTTAACTATTGCTTGTACTTGAATATAAGAACTGTGTCTGGCCTAATTCGGTTTGTCCTATGATTTGGTTCTAGAATTTCCATATGGAAAGATCTCATAAGGTTGTTGATGATGTATCTTGTTGAGAGTTTGTGATTATGTATAAGATTATAACAATGGGTTCGATATTAGAATTTCATGATGGCTACATATCGTAAGTTTCTGAATTGATTGAGAACATATTTAAGTAAGATGAAGTCAATGATAGTAATATATGTAGAAGCCTTGAAGATTAAGTTAATTAGTTATTATGAGTGTACATCTGATAAAGTAGTTGCTTTGGTGAATGATGTTATGGTGTACGGATGTAATATATGTTTGGACAAGAGTGAATGAAAGAGTATGGAATGAATCAGGTGTGAATATTAGAGTCAGATAAGTATGAGATTCAGAGAAGGAAAGTTGAATAGACTATTAAAAGTGCATGTACACATTCTTATTATGGTTAGATGGATTGAGGTCCGTAATGAATTCTATGTCAGTATGTTCATGAAGTACGAGTTTGATTCCATGAATGTGTTTTTAGCTCAAGAAGTTGACATTTCAAATAATTTGAACTATGTTGAGGAAAAAAATGATCAGACATCAAGTTAAGTTGTTAAGGAATCTGAGACATTGAATGTTTGGAGAAAATCATTCAAGAAAAGAAGCCACTAAGGAGGCTGAGAAAAAAAATGATGATTTGTTAGAGTGTAAGAAAATGAAACTTTGTTGCTATCTTGAAATAGAAGATACTACATGGTTCGATATGTTAGACATAGGTTTGATGTATTTGTATTCATGGTTATAGAATTAAATATTATATCAGTATCGCGTTGTATATTTTTTAGGTGACGAGGATATGCATATATTGTAGTGGATAAGTTCACCAAGCTTGCTCATTATGTGCCAGTTTGTTATGACTATTCATTAGATAAGTTTGCAAATATATATGTAAATGAGATACTGAGGTTGTATGGGGTGCCATTGTTTATTATTGCTAATCGTGATATTCGATTTATTTTGAGATTCTAGAAAAGTCTGTAAAAGGCTCTGGATAACAAATCAAGTTTAGCACTCCTTTTTGAATGAGTTATTTAGGTATTAATTTTGAGGACAAAATTCTTTTAAGAGGGAGAGAATTGTAAGGCCCCAAAATATACCATAGATGAAATGTTACATATTTATGAAAGTACATGTATAATATGAGCTAAAATTGAGTTATGATTTGAAAATGAAAGACATGTGACTTGAATTTTGGTATGATTGGATTTTAATTATAAAATTTGGAATTGAATGTTATGGATTGGAAAATTGATAGATTAAAATGTACATTTGGACTAAGAAAAGTGCCAAGTGAAGTTGGTACATGAAAATTAGCATGACTATACCTATACTTCAAATGACATTTGGCACCATTGGATGATTGATATGTGGACTGATTTTATAGGTGACTAGCGGTAGCATTTTAATTAGACAAATGGCATTACATACATTAAGACATGTGGCTTGATGCATTACATGCATTAAGACATGTGGCTTGATAAATTAAGGACACTTAGCAAAGCAATAGCTGAAACATTCCAGCTTATTTTAGCAGCCTACTCCCTCACTTTGGCTTCTTTCAAACGAAATTTCATTCTCCTACTCCCCCTCTTAACTTCTGGACCTTTGTTGAAGCTTGGATCATCATCTTTGTAAGTTATTTCATTAATAAATAGGTCTTGTGATGCTATGATTGATGCTGGAAACTAGTTCGGATGAGTAGTTCTACTGGATAGATTTTGGTATTTTAGCCATATCTTTCTCTGTAAGTATCAAAATTGGATGAATTTAAATTATTATTAAACTAAAAACTTATATCTACAACGTTGATGAAGGCATCGAATTTGATTTCTGTCAGTAATTGTGTCAAAAGTTGGCTTGAAGTTGAGTATATGGAATCTATCACTGTTTGTGAATAGTATGTAGTCATTTGGGGATAATTTTCAAAATGCTGAACAAAATTATAAAATTGGTGTCAATAAAAACTTAAGACATAAAGGAACAAATTTGTAGAAGAATGTTTGGCCTAAATTCTTCATTTTTGTTTTCAAAATAACCGTGTAACATTGACCCGAAAGTCTATTTTGTGGAAAAGCTAGAAGAAATGAAGTGTTTTCATTGAACTTGCTTTGATATTTTGATTATAACTTGCACTGTGGATCCCTAAATGAGTTGGTTCTTAATTCAGATTAAACTAGAGACATATTTTTATAACTTTCTTGAAGAAGTTGAATTTTAAGTCTGTCTCTAAGATTTTCAAAATTTGGGATAAAATTAAGTCTTGGCTTAGGCTGTAGCACTACCAGGGACAAAAATCATATCCTGTGGTTTTTGAATAAACTGTATTGATGTAGGCCGAATTAGACTGAGGTGTCTTCACCAAATTTGAAGCTTATTATCTTAGCTTTAAATTGGTATAAAGTTTGTAATTTTTGGATATTAGAATTAAGAGTTATGAGGAGTACAACTTGGAGGCATGATCATGCATTAGTTAAAATGTCAAATGTACATAGTTTGTGGTATTTTGAGCATAACTCATTGAATACTAAACCAAATTGGATCAAATTGGTATCATTGGAAACCTAAGACAAAGAGGAAAAACTTTCTAGAAGGAAGTATTACCTAATTACCTCACCTTCCTGATGAGAATAATGGAGCAAAGTGGACCCGAAGGTAGATTGTGAAATAAATCTAGATTGAGGGATTGAGTATGATTTGACATGACTGATAATGTGATAAGATTAAGGATAAGAAACTCATATTTTTGACATGAACATGCATCATACATGTTTAGTATACATGAATGTGCATAATTGAATTCATAATTGTAAATAATAATAATAATATATGTTTGTATTGAATGTTTTAGAAGAACCCTTAGAGCGACCTATTACAGATATTGCTGGGACTTCGAGGCAATAAGCAAACAAGGAGCTTTTGTAAGTAATTTAGACGGTAACTTTTTTGAGTAACCTAAGATGGTCTTACCTTGATTTGTCTTGTTTATTACTGAATTGAAATTGATATTAATGAATGTATACTGATTCCAAACATGAAGGTCCGAGGTATTGATTAATGAATGTGATATTGAATTGCTATTTACCTTACTTTGTTCTGCTTGTTGAATTTGATTTATGCTGATTGTATTCTGAATTTCAAAAAATGATTGTCCGAGGTGTTTGATGCATGTTTATATCATTGAAAGTGCTACTTGCATGTGAATATGATTGACTACTTGCTTTGCATATGAAATGTCTGAAATGACCTTGCTTTGTTTTAAAAATATTAAGTCCTAGTTGTGGGTAAATAGGCATGCCTAGAAGGATCTGCTGTTGGACCCCAAACTTTTCTTGGAAGCTAGAACTATTATATGTGAAATGTTGGAAGTTAAAAGTTGGAAAATGTAATTGAAACGTGTTCATTGAGCATGCTTCGGTGTTTTAGCCATAACTTTTTCTCTAGTTATGGAAATGAGATGATTCTTGATTTGAATTAAACTAGAGAAATAGGACTACAAATTATCTGATGAAATTGAGTTCTAATTCAGACTCTAAGAGTTTCAATTTTTGGATGGAATTCGAGCACAAAATATTGTTTCTGTATAAGAATAGTTCATAAATGTTTAGGATATAACTTTCATATTTTCGAACCAAATTGAATGATTTTGGTGCCATTAGAAAATTTGAGGAGCATTTTTCTAAAAGGAAGTGTTATCAAATTCCTTTAATTGTTCCATAATCATTAGTTAAGAAATTAGAAGTGTAAGATGTTAGTTTTAAAGACCAAAGGAGGGTAAAATGGGAAGGACTAATTAAATGAAGGGTAAAAAGGAAAAAAAAAGCAAATTGTGGTCTTAAATTAAGGAGAAGAAGAGAGTTGTCATGAAAAGCAAAAGAGAAGAGAGAAAAAACGTAAAGGGAGAAGAGAAGAAGGAGAAAATCGTGGAAGAAGAGAGAAAAGGAAGAAAGAAGAAGAAAAGAAGAGGAAATCAAGCTTGTAAGGTAAGATCTATGCTATTTTGTTCTTGTTTGGTT
>JAOSBP010000205.1:30601545-30613238 GCA_027563825.1 Erythroxylum mucronatum
AGAAGACCCATCTTGCCAATGAACTGATAGAAAGCTGGAGCATACAGAGATTTTGTGAAGATGTCTGCTAGTTGAGTTGACGAACGAACATGCAACAATTTCAAAAAGCCATCTCGAACCTTATCATCACAAAGTGACAATCTACTTTAATGTGTTTTGTTCTTTTACGAAAAACTGGGTTATTAGCAGTATGTAGGGTAGCTTTCTATAGTCTAGGGCTGTGGAAGGGCTTCGTCAACTAACTTTCCTGGAAAGCTTGAATAAATTGTTGCCCTAGCTTGCAATCCTTGCCAAAGAGATTGGAGTCCTCCTTTTATTCTCTACATGTCGGCCATTGTCTTTTACTGAAATTTCACGCATTCTTGTCATTGTGATTGACTGGGCACGATGAGTAGTCTCTGTCCATTGACTCATCAAGCATTGGTATTTATTGATAACAATTTCATTCCGAGTTTTTTTTTTTTCCATTCTGTCCTGCTTTGTTAAGTTAATTTGGTACTGCTTCATTGTTAGTGTTCAAATGCTTCATGATATGCGCAGTTGACCTTGTGAAGGCACGTGTTTCTGTGAAACTATATATCGTCCCGCATCATGACTTGATGGATACTTCCATCTAGCCAAAAGCAAGAAATATGGAGTCAAGTCTTTGCAAATTGAAAGGCATAGCACCCCGATTGTCAAACCAAGTGGCTGCCTCCGAAAACAACATCGTTAAGAGCGCCCACTTCAAACCCCACATCAAACCTCCCCAAGATGACACCAAGCCTCCGGTACAGGATCCATGTCTTATCTCTACCACTCTCTCCCATTTTCTATACGTATGGATAAGATTATTATTTATATGTGTGTATTGTAAGCTAGCACACAAGCTCCCACATAGACGTAGGTTCGTGGTTTGTTTTATTATAAGGTTTATGTTTTGTTTTATTTTGTTTTTGAACTGAAAAAGAAAGGCAGACTATTGAAATTGGCAGATTCAGAGATACACAATTGAGAGTGTAGGTTGCTTCAATTTCCAATTGCCAGATCAAATGATTATTATCTGTGGATCGTGTGTTTACAATTTCTTTTCATATCATACTTCTCTTTAGTTCAAGTATCCTTCTCTTCCAGAACATTATGTTGATGAGACCTATAGCGGCTTTCAAGCCCAGGCCTGTCGAAATGGGCAAATACGAATAATGCCGAGGATGGCAGTTTATTCCAAGAATTGCTTTTATGTAGTTAGTTCAAAGTACTTGCTAAAGCTATGTAGTCAAATATTCACATGAAACAACCATCTTCGCTTCTTTAGACTCTTATTTGTTAAATGTAATAAGTTGGAGACGGGACAGAATCCGACAGACTTTAGTTGGGATAAAATAAAATTTCTCTAAATTTATATCAAATTTTCTTATTAATTTTTTTTCTTTACTCTTCGCTAGGGCAGAAGTAACTCGGCTCTTAACTACTTTGAGAATGCTTTTGACTATAATGTCTTTGACCCAACCTACCAATAGGTTTAAAGTTTTTTTATATTAGTCCATTTTTTGAGATAACTTTGTACTACCAAATTCATAAACGATTGCTACCCGTCACGATTATTATGTGGCTTGAGTGAAAATTGGTGAATTCTAAAGTTGACTTGTCGTCTTTATCTACTTGCCAGTGTCAAATTTGTCAACCAGTGCTTGTTAATCCGATATCCAGGAGCCATTACATGGTTTTTTACATTTTGGCGTATTGACATGCAACCATTACATGCGTTCTTGGCATATTGACATGCAACGATTACATGGTTTTTTACATTTTGGTTATTCAAGTTTCAAGGACGACAATATCTGGTCTGGTTACCAGGAATCGTTTCTATTAAGAAATTTGGACTTATGTGGACGAGTCCTTTTAGTTTCTACCAGCACAATTAGCTTCTTTCTTAATGTAGAACTTGTAGTTGATCTTCAATCTTCTGTTATTTGGCAGCCAATTTTGAACCATCCCCTTTCGTAATCTGTTAGAATGTGAACACAAAAGCTTTCCACTTTAAATAATTCTTCTCTTAAGACTGTCACCAAATAGAAGTAAAGAAAATGATTCTTCATTTTGTTTGGATGTGAAAACTTGAGTGGACTGGACAGAGTAGGGTGGGAACTATGGAGTGCAAATGAGATTTACTGGGGAAGGTACTTGACTACGTTCCAACTTTTGCCATACGCACTTGATGTTGCATATTAGAAAACTAAAGTAGGAATAATTGACTGGCAATCTTATGTCATCAATATCCCTTGTGGGTATCTATTGGAGTTCATATTGACTTTTAGATTCGCAATAAGTTGGGTTATTTTTCTGAGGGTGTGAACAGTTGCAGTCGACTGCTGTTTATAATCTGCATGCTTCCCCAAGATAAGAGCATTTATTTGTTCCACACGCTTTCCAAAAGTCCACTCTTATTTGTGTGTTCCACGTGCTTTCCAAAAGTCCAATCTTTCTTTCATTGCCATGTCTCGAAAGCTTACCTTCATAAGTGACGCTTATCTTCTTTGGGGGTCCCAAATACTACAGTTTCGTTATCTTATTTATTTCTTGACCAAATTTGATAATCATTCATACTCCCTCCGATTTATAATAAGTGTTGTTTTAGAAAAACGCACCCTTGTTAAAAAAGCTAATGAAATTATAGATATATCTTTATTAATACTTCCATGAAGTTACCTCGTGACCTTCGTTTCGTGATCTGTGTAATTAAGATGAAAGAGAAATTAAGGGTTAATTTTGGAAGTAAAATTATAAACATGCATACAAAGTCAAAAATGACACTAATTTTGAATAATTAAAATGTATCTAAAACGACACTTATTATAAATCAGAGGGAGTATATAATAGTACCAGAATTCAAGCGTCTTTAGGTGGTGGATGGTATTGTCTTCTGCTATGATATGCCCATGCATTTAGTTGATATTTGCCTTTTTAAATGATAGATATATAATGGCATCGTAAATGGTCTGTTTTGACCATTTCTAATTGATGGTCATGGCAGGCTGCATCATTTTCTTGAATGACATAAAATAATGGAGGTCTAGGTATTGGACTTTTACGTGGAGTGTGGGTCTATTGCAGGTGTATTGCTTCTTACAAACAATTCCGGAGATTGCGGACTCGCTCAATCTGATCATAACCAAGACATGTAACATTCCTCTTCCAAATTAATTGTAAAACAATGAAATGGAAGAAGTTTATATTGAATTTCTCAAGTTTTACTTTGATGATAAAAAGAAGATCATGTAGAACCAATTAGCCAGACGAGGGAAATAAAATGAGAATAGGAACTAATAAGCATATGTATCGCTTGAAATTGGATGCTAAAATTTAAAGCCCGTCGAGTAATTTAATCACCACATATTTATCTCTTTTCTTTCTTTCTTTTTTCACTCAAAGAATCACAATTTTAATATTGTGTTGCAATTATTTAGTATTTTACTAAACGATTGCAAGTCAGAAAGTCTATTTATTTTATGAAATCCTAAATTTTAATTTAACGTAACATCAAGTTTTGGTAAATTGTCCACGTCTTAACTTGATCAAGAAATTTTTTGCATGTAACAAAGTCAATTGCGTTTGAATATTGACCAAATTTCCGATAAAGACTAGTCATCGAAATGTCTCATTTCTAGACGTAGTTATATATCTTTTTCTATATCCTGAATGTAATTTTAAGAGATTGCATACTGGATATAAATATCCAAAGATTTAGAAGGACATTGCATGATTCTTGACTTCGGATGGTAGCATCAATTCCCATTAGAAACATTTGCTGGGTTGGATTTTAGTATTTTTTAAAAATATATATGATTGGAACTTGGCCAGCAGTCGGGTTTTAGTATAATTTATATACATAATGTTATCATTTTTCTGAACCAATATAATCGACCCACAAGTCAAAACAAAAGTCTAGATTTATGTGGAACCAGTAAAAAACAAGTGGAAATTATTTTAATAATGGGCAGCTGAAAGCATATATTACTATTAGATATATAAAGTAAAATTAAAAATAAATGACAGAATTTACATTCATATAATTTATTTAATAAAATATAATTAATTGAAAATTTCAATTCAAACAATTATTAAAATTTCTTTCGCAATGCAAATTCAACCTCCAAGACATGGAATCATTTGAGAAGTCCACGTTGAATTCAAATCATCATGAACCACTTAAATCACCCTTAAAGAGAATAATACCCGGCTATTACTAAATATGCATTGAATACTTAATGGTACCTCAGTTAAATATATCCCGGATTGAAATGTAGAAAATACCTAATTTCGGTCTCCATAATTTTAAACGAGATTTTTGAAGTCGAAACGAGCGCGAATCCACCGCCTTCTTCACGAGAATTGATCTTCGCGACGTGGGTAAGATCTTTCTACAATTTTCTCAAAACGTAAACTCTTTTAATGGGTCAGATAATCCTTACGCTTATGATTGATATGAGCAACTGCAGGAGACCTTAATCTTTATATATAACTTCCATATCGGGCTTCTCCATCACAGGCCTGATATGAGTCTGGTCCGCCCTGATTGGGATTCATTTTCTATAGGGACTTTGACTCATTGATTTAGATTATTTATTGGACCACTTTATTATCTTTGTTTGGATCAATTTACGTAACTTAACTGATAAATTATTTAAAAACTGAAAAAAATGCAATAATAGTTGTCCAACTTTATGACAAAGGACAAAATTGTCCAACATTCTCCCCCTTGGACAAGCATTAATTGTAGTTTTGACTCTAGTTTTAAAACCGTTTAAAGACTTGGTTAAGTCACGCTATTAAATTAGTCAACTAAGTTTAAAACCATAACATTTGATCCAAAGATAATGAAAGTCATCATTCCATCCCGCAAGGCTTTCAATACCGAAAAGCATCAAATGCATATATCATATGCGACACAGATCCAATACAATTACGTATACCTAATATCTTACTAACATGAATGGGAAAATGGAGTGTGGCAAACTAAGATGATACCTTTATGATCTAAATTATATCATCTTTGTTTGTAGGTCTCGATTTCTCCAACTTTATGCTAAATCGCATTAGATAAATTATATTTTCTCTCACCGCATGCTAAACAGCATTAGAGAACAGTTGTTTCCTCTCACCGAATGCTAAACAACATTAGAGAACAGTTGTTTCCTCTCACCAAATGCTAAAGTGCATTAGAGCAAACCTTTATGTTCTCTAACTAAATGCTAAACTACATTAGAGAACCTTTATAGGATTAAAAAACTTATATCCTCCTATGTCATGTCAAATTTCATAGATATCTGTATAAAAGTGTATGTGTCTAAATAACATAGACTCAAGTTCAATCTGTATATATGCCCAATGACCTTTAAATGCTTAAGATCCACACAAATCTTAAGACTTTTATATGTATTATGACAATATACGATAACATGTATTACCCAGGATAAACGATGATCATCTTTATTAATGAACCATTATACCGTCATATTACATCAAATGTATAAATGCACATGAAGCAAACATAATTATTCCCTAACTAATAGTTTCTAAGAACGTCAAAATACCCATACTGTATACTTGTGCCACAAACATAAGTGGGCGAAGTCCTTTAGTTAAATTATCGACTATCATTTCCTCAATTTTTAAATGCTCCAAACTTTAATGTCACCTTTTCGTATCAACACCTTTATGGCCAAATAATCCTTTAAATGCTAAGACCCTGTGATATTCTTTGTTGTTATTAAACAATATAGCAAGAAGATTACCACAGTACAACTGAATAGATCTAACCACTAAATCAACCGAAAACAATTTAGAAATCAAGTTTCTGAGCTAAATTGTCTGTGAAGCAACACCTTAGCATACACTCTACATGTATGGTCGAGGAAGTCACCCGTGTCTACTTGACACACTTCCACAATATTATACCATCTACAAACTTAAAACATGTAACCATAAGTGAACTTTTGATCATCCAGACATATAGCCAAATTTGAATTTGAATTCCTTACAAGGTTTAGTCTGTTGACTGTGCTATATGTCAACATATAATCCTTAGTTCCTTTAAGTATCTCAACACTCGTTAGACTGCATTCCAATGTTCTACACCTGGATTACCAGATATTGACCAAATAGTCAAACAGTAAATGCAATGTCCCGCCTAGTACATAGCCAATCATACATCAGGCTATCAACCATACTAGTATACGGAACATTCCTTATAATCTCTCTCTTCACTTTATTCTTTGGATACTGTGCCAAAAATTACCTCTCACTATGAGAGATAGGTGTTACGATAGGTTTACAGTTAACCATATTAAACCTTTGAAACACATACTCATTGTATGCACTCTATGAGAGGCCTGATGAGTGTTGAGATCTGTCTCGGTGAATCTAAATACTTATGACAAAAGATGCTACGCTAAAGTCCTTCATATCAAAGTTCTTGACCAAAAGTTGCTTAACCTTATATAATATGATCAAGTAATTTGACGTGAGCAATATATCAACCACATGAAGTAATATGAAGATAATTGTGCGCCAGCACGGGTAGCTCGGTTGGCAATTTAGCAGGGTAACTTGGGACAAGGACCAAGGTTCGATTCTCAGTAATGGGAGCGCATAGGCCGCTCTGCTAGGTAGTCGACCAAGATCAAACCGTGGTTTAACCCCTCACAATCTGGTCAGGCCCGGGTGGCAGTTGGGGTGGCTGATTCCATCTTTTGAGACAAGATAATTGTGCTCCCTATGACCTTATAGTACAAGCATTTTTTAACTTGATTTTCCATGAAGTCGAAAGAGGTCATAACCTCATCAACTGTAAGGTATCAATTTTGAAAGATTTGATGTAAACCATATATTGATCTGCATAATGCACAAACCATGACAGTTTTATTTAGATCCTGAAATCCTTCAGGTTATATATAGACCTCCTCATAAAGGTCTTTACTCAGGATAGCAGTTTTGACAGTCTTTTGATGTAACTCTATATCATCATGAGCTACAATTGCCTTAATCACTCAAAATATATTCTACGAGGATATGAGAGAAATGGTAGCATTAAAGTTAACCTTTATCCCTAAGTGAACCATTAGGCTACTGAACTAGCCTATAAACCGCTGAACACTATCCTGAAATCCTTTAGGTTTAATCTTCATTTACAATTGACGAGTTTGCAGTTCCACTGTAAATCAACTAGTTCCCAAACCTTACCATGCTTCATGGATTGCATCTCGTCATTATAATTTATTATTATTTATTGATTATTATTATTATTATTATTATTATTATTATTATTATTATTTGAATAAAAACAAACTTACTCAAGAACAACCAATCGTTGGTATTAATATAAATGAGAAAAGTGTAGGTAATCACGTAATGAACTTAAAAGGCCACAGGTAGCCTTGGTATTGTAATGCCCTTGAAATCACCTGTTTCATTTTTGTTGTTCCTACTCTGTTCTAATTCATCTCATCCATATATTTATGTGGGAACAGATAATCTGATCCTATTGTAACGTGGCTTAGTACCCAAATCCTTACGATAGTTGTACAATTGTAGGATTTTGGAGTCTCATTATTATGTCCGCAAGGAATATTTGTTACAGAGATGTCAAAAGTTTGTTAAGATATCAAGTATATAAGCGTCCATTTGTAGGGACATGATCTCCTGTACCAGTTTTGCTGTTCCAATCCTGTTCCAATCTATCTTATCTACGTATTTATGTGGTAAGTTAACTTAAAATATAAATGCTTATTCAATAGAGCTTTAGCAACTTTTAAGTGATTTTGGAAAATTGTGGAGTATCTTTTATTGCTTATTTTACTGTGTACAATTATGGTAGACTTTTGTATGGTCGGCAATTACAATAATGACATTTGTGTATATTGCACAAGAAAATGTACACGCTAAACACCTGATCCTAACTCCAGTAGAAGTCAAAGTGAAACGGTCGGTGGTAAACCCGTAATAACCGTAAAGAGCAGTCCTCATTACCAACCACATGCCAATAAAGAAAATGGAAGGACACAACATACGAGTCGCATAAAAGCACCCAAAGAAGCCAAACCTAAACCTTAAACTGCTACATGAAAAGGTCGAAAGCCGACGCTTTGTAATTTATCACAGCACATTTTGCGAGATTTTTAGGCAAACCCACTTTTTTCTAAATCTTCGGTTTTCTTGAATACCCATCTAGGATCAGTTGGTGAGTTTTGGATTGGAAGGAAGAGACTTTTCAAATGGCAATTCAGTTGGAGAACCTGGTGCAGTCCATCAAATCTAAGGTGAGGGGCTTGAAGAAGTCGAAGAAACCTTATGTGAAGATGGATAAGAGTGCAAGTGTTAAGGTTGAGATTCGTAGCAGAAAAGCGAAGCAAATGATCGAGAAGACTATGAAAGTCGCTGATCGGCCAGGCAAGCGTAGCATTAATTGATTCTGTCTCTCTTCTTTTTCTCTGTCTAGTCAAGTAATAAGGAAAAAAAAAGTTTCAAGCTTTGTATAGGTGAGTTACAGATGGGTATATGCTTTGCTTATGAACATGTCCATTCTGTGTTGTAAGTTACGAGTAAGGGGAGCGTTATGGTTTGTTTTGCTTGGAAAACTGTGTAGTTTATGATGTCAAACCAAACCAAAGCAAAGAAAGAAAATCTTAATTGTTCCTGAGTACTGGACCGTACTGTTCGTTGTTCTTGTTCGAACTCCTTTTCTCTTCATATCATTGTTTCTTTCATCTATTTACTCAATAATGTGCAAACATGGGAAATTTATTAATTTACTGCGTCATTGACCAACATATAGTTTTTAAGTGGCGAAAACGTATAGCAGGAATCAAAAGCAGCTCAAATTAAGTGATGACTATAAACGCCAAAGGAAGCCCAAGTAACCAAAAAAGAAAAAGAGAAAGAAAGAAAAGACTCCTCGAACCTGTTGGAAAGGCTGAATTATCTTCTCACAAGGTTCATAGACGTGTTCAAGTATCTTTTCCGTTTTGGCAACATTAACATGCCCCTAAGTCCTGCCATTGACAGCTCTCCCAAGTCTTGTCCAACTGGGGTATGTCCATACCTTCCGTCTTACTTTCAAGTTCGTCACTTAAGAAATGTCGTTTGTAAACTCTTCTGTTTCCCATTCAACCAAGTTAAAAGAGAGTATGATGACCAAAGAATTGATGCGTGACTGGTGACAGTGACACTAAACTTAGGCTGTTACTTTTCATTGAGTTAGGTACTCTCCCTAAATTCTCAAATGGCAAGCATAGAAAGAGGGGTTACGCATTCCATCCTTCCTGTGATTTTTCTTGTTCTTAAAAAGAAAAGGAAAAGGTTGAGATTCAATATTGCCCTCAATAAAAAAAGAAATAGCATTTTGTATATGCTTAGACTTTAAAATCCACAATTAGTAGAGGATTAAAATGAATTATATTATTAGGCCTACTCAATGGTGGGGCTAAGAAAAAAATAATTTATTTATTAATTTTATTATAAACACACATTTCGCCTCCCATCATTTTCAAAACGCCCTTATAGGTATGCTTACCATTACCTCTTTCCTTCTACTTTTTTTCTTCAATTCAAATATTTAGTTTATCTTTTAATTAAAAAATGTTATTTTATTATCTGTTTTAGATAACTTTTGTTTATTCATACCCATTTTCAGTTTTTCCTCATTTACTGATGATTGATTGCTGGGTTGTTTCTTTTATGGCCAGCGTAACTTTCGAGGCAATAAATAATCGGGACTCAGAAAATTTTGATCCATGAAAGCTCGTAACACAAAGAGTTGGAATTGACTAAATGAACAGAGGACTCCTCCGTAACTGTTCTACTCTCTGTTTTGAAATCCGGATCGGACTGGTCGGTTCGGCCTGTTCGATCGGTGACTAATAGGCTAATTGGTTTAGGTGACCTCTAAAATTCAGTCTTCAATTAAACCAGTGCGAACCTGTCTTCTTTCCTCTCTTTTTTTAATGTGGGACAAACTCTACTCTTATATTTCAACACACTCCCCTCACGTGTGGGTCTAACACGTGACATAATCTATCATTCGAGGGGTTAACGACTAACATAAGAGCAATCTGCTCTGATACCATGTTAGAATTTACAATGGACCTACGGGCCCACAAGAGAAGGAAAGTTAGACCACATACAAGTTCAAGTAAGGTTCCATCCTAAAACCAATTGGTGATAGTTGGAGTAACCCACTAAACTTATATGTTGGTCTTCTTTTCTCTCTTTTTCCAATGTGGGACAAACTCCCATTCTTATATTTCAACAGAACCGATAAGAACCGGTTAATTAACTGGTTAAATCGGAACTGGTCGAATCAGTTGGACACTGGTTCAATAATTTTTTTTTATTTTTTTATTTTTTATGTGTTTTTTAATTATTTCAAAAGTAAAACCCACATTTTCTTCAAAAATTTAACAAAATTATAGAAATTTATATTTTTTTGTATATTTTTCTATTTTTTAATATTATTAATATTATATATAATTATTGCGTAATTATAACATCACACCGATTCAGTAGTCGAATCGATCGAATCGATCAAATCAGTAATTAATAAAGCTTCTAATTTAACGTCCGGTCTAAGTTTCAAAACTTTGGCTCTACTTAACACCATCTTAAATATCTATATAAGACTTTATATTATTAGAACTTTTTAAATTTTAAAAACCTAATTATGTAATTTTGGTGGTTGCAACGTATTTAAATATAGCCCTTGTAAATCGAGTCGTATCAAGCTGACAAAATTGTTTTACTTTTAAGACTTTAGACCATTAACATGACAAAGACATTCCAAATTTCCGATAACAGAACGCTAAAGCTGACTATAGTTGCGTGACTATCAAAAGATTTGCTTTGCTACAACTGTACGAACATGGAACACATCGTTGAAGTCGTCCGCCTAATACCATACAATCTAATTAAATATGTGGTTTGCGACTGGCTCTCCTCTTGCTCACTCAAGGTCCAGGATGGCTTCAGTGAGCACGAAAGGTCTTTCAAAACGGCACTTGTTATTTAGGCCGTTTGTTTTCACTTTTTTTTTTCTGACTTCGGTTGTGATTTTTATTAAAAACAAAACTTGCTATTAAAACACATTTGTTAGATATTGTGTTGCGGTGTTTTAAAAAATTAAAAAACCACAACCAATTTACGAAATGCAACACAATATCTAACAAATGTGTTTTAATAACAGGTTTTGTTTTTAATAAAAATCACAACCAATTTACGAAAACAAGAAAAATATGTTTCCGTAATATTCCGCAAGAGGTTTTCTTCTACTCTAAATCAGTTTTTTCTATTTACTGCGCCGCATCTTCATTTTCCCGCATCTTCATCTATAGGGCAAGGTAGTTGTAGCACCGGCGATTGCAGCACGAACCAGCTGGAGTGCAAAGGCCAAAACGCAAACCCGCCGGGGACTCTAGCGGAGTTCACGGTGCAGTCGGGCAGTCAGGACTTCTACGACGTGAGTCTAATCGACGGGTACAATTTACCCATGATCGTCGAACCAAATGGAGCATCGGGTTCCTGCATGATGACGGGTCAAAATCGTTTCTGGTCTGGTTCTGTGAAAGACGTTTGGCTGTTGGATGGTTGAGTTTTGGGCGTTGGTGCGTTGACACACGTTGGAGAAGACCATGGCTGGCTGTTTCTACAGTGGTGGACTGCAG
>JAOSBP010000205.1:30623919-30640748 GCA_027563825.1 Erythroxylum mucronatum
TAATTAATTAATTTAAAAATATAATGTATTATATTATAACTATTACACATAATAATATAATTACAAAAGAATAGAAACATTATTTTCAGTTTTTTTTAGAAATCTCAACCAAACAGGTTTTTCTTTTCAATTTTTATATTACAAATCTCAACAAAACAAATTTTCGTTTTTTTAAGAAAAAACAAAAACCAAAAATAAGAAACAGAAACCAAAAACAGCAACAGAAAAATAGAAGTGGAACCAAACGGCCCCTTAGATAATATATACATTTCGGTGTGATAATTCACATGATTTACCATTGACCTTCACAATCCAATAAGAGAAAAGCTTTAAGATTTTCGCCACTCTTAGCCCTTGCCTCTGTATTATTAATTTATTGAGAAAACGATTAAAAACTCTAAAAAACATTTTAAAATTTTTTACTGTAATATTTAAACTTTTAATTAAGTATTAAAATTTTAATACTCAAATGATTATATTTAAAAAATTATGTTCATTAATTTTTTATTTTAAATATCTCTTTTTCTTTATGAATATGAAGATAACCTTTATATCAGTATTGGGGTCAATATTTTCCTCCTTTTATCTATTTTTCTTTAGTATTAGGCTTTTATAAGTCACTCAGAAGTACGAAGCACTATCATTTAAAGGACAACGAAGAGCTTGAACACTGTATCGAAGTATTTTTGTTTTTATAATAAAATGTATCATGCGTCTTTTGTGGATGGACAAGATGCCACCATCAGAGTCATTCCTCTTCTGTTTGCACTGCCATGGCTCGCATTTGTTATGAATAGGGCCGAAAGCCCATTGACCAAGCAACCACTTACTTTATAATTAGGGGAAATTAGCATAATGGGTTATGGAATTTGTTAGCAAAGTTGTCATCTCTCCCTCTCATCCCCTTCTCTGATTCTCACCCCCTTCTTGAGTTTCTGGATTTCTTGTATTGCAGAACATTATAAGTTCTATAGAGTTGCTCATTGATTTGGCTCTATTGTATTGTTATATGGTTCTATTATCTCCCCTGGAATTTCTTAGGTTGTAGGGATCATAACAGCATCCTACCTTCCTCGACGTACGGTTGGGCATGGGCCTGCTGCTGCTTTTCTCAGACCTTCAAATGGAAGTAAAATTTGCCCAAAATATTCGTTGGCATTATTTTCTTTAGTTGAAAATTTAAGGTGAGATTCGACACTTTTATAGAAGAAGAAATATAGAAAAATTTTATTCGATTTTTTGAAAATCAATACTACTTTTATAACTCTCTCTGAATCAAATTCGGAAATAAGTTTATCACTACCACCACAATCAAATACATGTTTTGGTTCACTTCATACAGTTAATCTATCGGTTGTAATTTAATGACACAATTATTTAAAGACATTCTTTATATTATACATTTTTATATGTATATGATAAAGTTTATGAAATAAATGTACACTGCAAATTAAATTATGATAAGATTCATATTGTATTGATGTATTACCATAAATTATTCTTAATCATTGTTATATAAAGACTAGATATTAATAAAATATAAAATGGTTAGCATATATTATATTTTTCTTTATGAAAGAAATTGCTAATCTGAATCTCATATACTAAAGTATGAACATAGTTAAACAAACGTGTTGGTGTTTATTAGAAAATAAGTTCACTTTATGGAGAATGTTATATTATTTTCAATTAGTAAACGACAACAACAACTACCCAATGAAAATCTTGCTAATACACGGGTTCTGGGAAAATCTAATAGTACACAGCCTTACCCCTAGCTGGTAGGGAGACTGTTTCCAAATTGTTCTCGATTAATATTAACTTGAAAAAAAATCCTTGGTTAAGATGAAATGACACTTTGAGGATAATGTTCAAATGTTATTAATAGAATTAATTACTAATAGTGGAGAACTAATGTAATTAAATAAAGTAGACACTAATTTTATGCTTTATATCTAATTGGAATGTTGTATGATGAAATAATTGAATTATATGAACAATCATGCATAAAAAAATTAGTCAAAATTACTTTGACATTCATAAATATTTGAGTAGTCATAATGCGTTGCTAGACGTTAATCTTAATATAAATATATAAATTATTTAATTAAATAAATACAAATTAAATTAAATGATTTTAATTTATCTAATTCTAAATATGATTAGGTTTATAATTTATATCTATTACCAACATACTTGATAATCTAATGGGTCACAAATAAATAATAAGTTTTGAAAAAGTGTTTTAATCAAGTTGGGCTTGATTATAAAGTTTTAAAAATTTTATGATTAAATATAAGGTATTTAATGAATAAAAGTCAATATGAGATATTAGATCTTATTTGGACATAATTAGTATTTAACTATAACTAATTGTAATCTTAATTAAATTACATTTTAATTTCAATTAAATTACTAAAACGTCCGAGTCATATTATAAATAAACTTAGACTCCAAGGGCGTTAATATTTCTTACATAACTCTTTCTACAATAGTTGTAGAGTTTTCTCAACACATTTTGTAAATACTATTAGATGTCAAACACGTGTGCAATTGTGGTGGAAAGGAGAAGAGTTGATTTCATAAACAGTTTGAGGGAAATGATAAGAAAAAAATCAAGTTTCATAATAAGGTATAATTATGATTCAAGCTTTATTATATTTTATATGTTAATTATGTTATAGAATTTAAATAATTTTTACTTTTGAGAAATCAAAAGTAACAGTTTCATGTTTTAGTTTGCCTTGTGCAAGATTAGATCCCACCATGATTTTCCATTAAAATGTCAACCCTCTAATGATATCTATATGAATAAGTTGAGAAAACTCAACAAATGGTATAAAGAGGGGTAGACAAGAAGTGTAACTCCTTTAGAGCCTAAGTCTATTTATAATAGAGTTTGAATCTTTTAATAATTTAGTTGAAATAAAATTATAATTTAATTAACTTTAATTATAATTATAATTGATTATAATTAAACACCTATCAAGCCCAAATAAGATTCAGTATCTGATACTAGTACTTATTTATAAATATGAATTATTAAATATTTCATATTTAAAGTTATTGTTTCTCAAACTTTACATTTAAATCCAACTTGATTAAATTATTTTTTTTATCAACTGTTCTTATAACACTAGATAATATTTAAGGTTAGATAAATAAACTCCGTTAATTTATTTTCAACTATCTATTTAAATAATTTATATCTATATATCAATATTGACGTCTAACAACTCGTTATGAGCACTTAAATATTAAAAATATCAAAGTGGTTTTGACTAACCTTTCTATGTATGATTTTTTTGTATTATTCAATCATTTCATCATATAATATTTTGCTTAAACATAGAGTATAGAATTAATGTCTATTCGATCTGAATCCAATTATGTTAGTTCTATATTATTAGTAATTGATTCTAGGGTAAAAGATATAGACCACCCTTGTAATTTAAGAAATCTAAAAAAAACTCCTTGATCCTTAAATTTCTTGAAAAAACTCCTTTTAGTTTTTGTTTTTTTTTCCAAAAAATGTTTTTTTCTTAGACTTTGGTTAAAAAAATAGTGATAAAATATATGTAATATAAACACATACATGGACCAACCTAATATTCTTTTATAATTATTCAACCCAACTCTTAAACTTGAATTGAACTGATTAAATTTGAACCAAAGTAATAATTAATTATAATTATCTTAAATTATTAATTTAAGTCAAATTTATTTATTTTTGAATATGCTTAAACTCTGGGTTAGTGACATTTAATTAGACTATATCTAATGTTCATACTGCGTGTATTTTGTCATTATTTTTTGACCAAAGTCTAAGAAAAGGAGTTTTTTTATATAATTTTAAAGATCAAGAGTTTTTTTTAAGGTTTTTTAAAACTATAAGGGATGTCTATATTTTTTAACCTTAATTCTATTAACGACATTTAAAAATCTCTTCTTAATTATCATTTAACCTTAGCTAATGATTTCCTGAATCAATATAAAATTGAGAATAATAGAACATAATCACTTTAGAGTGATGAATCTTACATTTATCACTCAACTATCTTTATATAGTTCATACTATATCTAATAACTACCAATTAAGCTACCCTAATAAGGATATGTTGTAGGTATTATCAAAATATATCAATCCATATAGGAGATACTTTAGGGATTTCAAATTAAAAGATCAATTATACAATTATTACAATGAGAATTTCTATAAATATACAAGTAATGTTTTAAACAAAATTCTCATATCAGGTCAATTTAGTGAACTTTTTCTTTAATGAGCACTCATATGTTTATTTAAATAACTCTATACTTTAATCTATAATATTACTATTTTTTTCATAAGGAAGAAACATGACGTATGCTAGCCTTTTTAACACTCCAGTAGTATCCAATTACAATAGAACGATGACTAATAACAATTTAAGAATAATATATAAATATAATAAGAATCTTACCATCATGATCTCATTATAATTTTATTTTTAATATATATTAATCTCATGAACTTTATTATATAAATATGAATATGTATAAGATGAGAATGTCTTTAAAAAATTGTATCACAAAAGTACAATTACCTTATTGGTTGTAGGGCGTAAACAAAAAGTCTCCCACTTGCATTAAGCCAATTGTTTCAATATCTTAAACCATATCACAATATGATGATCATATTACTACTAAAACATTTGTTTAGTAAGTGAATTCTGCAAGATATTTGAGAATAACATTTCTTTAAATCTTGTGAGTTTCAACTTAATTATCATTATAATTAAAATAAACTGTCTAAATATGTACTTAGATCTTTAATGAGACCTTATCTAAATTTGCATAGCTAATGGCTGTAAAGATCCACTATAAATTATCATCTGTAAACAATGCAAGGAACTATACTAAGTCTAGTAAAGAATTTCTTGATCTAAATAATTATTTTTACTAAATGAAAAATACATTGTGGCTAAATTAATGCTACATTGGAACCTTTTCAATCTCAAACTAATATTGTTCTAAGTAAAGTATACCTTAACTAGGACTTTAAATATAACTTTAAAAACTCAAATATAAACTTATTCTAGAATAATGGATATGTTAATACTTCATTAATATCAAATATCTCAATTACTAAACACCTTTAATATATTATCTATGTATTTAGATTATAATATGTAAACAAATTTTGTATTTATCTCTAGATCTAATTCCCATAATTAAGTTATTAGCTTTGTACATCCAAGAAGAGTTATTCTTAGACTTTCATATGTTTAATAATTGAAAACATAAATTTTTATTCTCTTAAAACAATATGTCGTCTATATAGTTAGAGTATAACAAAGCTTCTTATAAAAATGATAAATCCACAATTACCTAAAAAAAACTCTTTAAATTCATCATGAAAGTTAATTTTAACTTCTTATATCCTTTAACCTACACATCAAATGTATCAACAAAGGCGTTACTTTCAACTGAATGTATTATTATGAGATTTGAAATTTTCACACTTCATCTTACTCCCATTGCTTATCTTGAGAACTATTCTGCTATAAGTGTGTATTAAAATAAACATTTTATTCCATAAGGTTTGTGAGATGATATCTACCCTTTTGGATATATCATAACTTTTTATTTTGCAATTTAGTTCTAAACTTATTGGATAATATATTCTTCAATTAGGTATCACATCCCAAAATCATTAACTTTGTTTCTTTTAAAGTTTTACCAATTTCTTATCTAACATAAAATCTTGTAAATTGATCTAACTAAAACTGTTAAAGGTAAGTTATTGTACTAGGCATAATTATAAAATAAATGAATTTTATATCATACAATATCCTATATTACAACTCCCTTTTTATACAAATTCATATTATTATGAAATTTAGTTGTGGAAGTATTCACTAGAGAAATTTCATTCCTTATAAATAATAAAAATTTCAAGTCTCACTACATTAATATCATCAGAATATTTCAATATTCTCAATGCTTAATTTATTCTTGGATTTAAATACTTTATAAACTTTTCAAAATTTTAAATCAATATTTCATTTAATTCATATGACTACTTCATATAAAGTCAACAGTAAATTTAATGAAATACTATTATTCATCCTTTTATGAATTGTTATTACATCTCGTACATCACATGTATAAGATTTGACATTGCATTACACTCATCATCCTTTCACTGAAGTTTGATTTAACCATCCTTCAACTTGTCAATTTTTACAAGTTTCATATAATTTATAATCAAATGATACATATATTATTGTATGCAACTTTTTGATTCTCATTATACTGATTTGACTAACATAGAATAAAAGAATAACTTAGTTATCTAACTTTGTATTCTTGCCATTTATATTAATTATGAATATCATTGGATCCAATACATATGAACTATTTGTACAAACTTGAATCAATTACTTTTGATAAATAAAACTATTTCTTATCATGCCTTGAATATTGTAGTTATATTGAATCTAAATTTAGCATCAAATACTCAAAAACATGAACTAGAAATATTTATGAACTTTATCATATCTTGTATAGGCAAGAAAAGCCATGCAATCATTTTTCTTTTAATGATAATTATTATCATACCTAAGCCAATGCCTTTAATTGTAGTCCATGCTTATACTTTTAATACAATAACTATAGTATTATAATTCTATTAAGACATTATACCTTTCAGATCTACTTGATACAACTATTTGCATTGTGCTATTATGGTGTTGACATACATCTTAAATGTTGCCATTAAAGTTTATAAATCATTATTTAACTTAAAATTTCATTATATTTTGTCGTGTATAGGATATTGATATATCCCTAAAACTTTGTCATTAAAATCTTTAATAGGGATTAATAACAAAATCATATAATGGACATAAATTTTTTCTTTCTTCGAGGAATCTTTTAATACCTAACCTATGTCCAAGAAATTTGGTTTCCTAACACTTAATATTAACTACATTAAGTAAAGGTAATTTTTACTTAGAATATAAGGTAAATGGAAGAAATAAGTAATTAGTTATATCCTTCAACAATCAAATAAGATTAGAACTTCAATTATTTATTTGGTTAATCCCATTATGATATTTGAAATAATAACCCTCACTACTACTTTAGAAAGATTAATCTAATCTCTCTAGTGGGCTAGGTCTCTATTTAAATTTATTTAATCTTGAGTTACTCAACAAACTAAAAAAAACTTAGGTAGATAAGATCCGTATCAACCACATCTTATATGACTACTAGATTAAGTGACAACTCTTGCTAAACAAATATGATATATTTTTACTAACCCTACCTTTGAATTAATCTGATCATAAATTCATTCATTTAAATCATATAAATTTAGTTAAGTATAGCCCATTAATTTAAAATAAAACATATTTTGATTAAAGAGGCCTTAGATCCTTCAACAAGCCTTATAATAAACATAGCTCTAGTTTTATCTTTAAATAATGAAAGGCAACAATCATGTTCTTAATGTGTAATTAATATTTAACGAGTTATTTTTCAAATGGTCTCACCAAGCATAAATTACATGTAAAATATCATATATTTCAACATACAATTCAATATGCTTATACAATATATTAAACATATAAATCAAAACATGCAATCTAGAAAAATATAACCAAATTATGTACATAAAATATTAAGCCTTATTTGATTTTATTTATTAATCTTCATATTCTAAAATAATATTTTTAACTCCTTGGGTAACTAAATTATATTCAACCTTTGATTCATAAATAAATCAAAAATTTGTTCCAAATATGAATTTAATTTGATTTGAAAAGAAATTTCAAATTCAATTTAATAACCATTTTCAATTATCTTAATTCCTTTAATAACATTACTTGAAAATAATTTTCAACAAATTACTCTTCTTACTTATTATAATTTTGAAAAGTTCTTTTTCAAAAGTTTAAAAAGTAAGATATTCTAACCTAATCATAAAATTATTTAATCTAGTAAGGAAGAAAATTTTCTTATTTAAAAAACTATTTTTTAATATTGAAGGAAACATTTTTGTAAGTTAAAATTCTTTTAAATTTAATTAAGAAATCCCTTTAAATTATTTATTTAGAGATTAGTTTTTTAATTAATTGGAAAATCATTCCTTAATAAATTAAAAAACTATCTTTAAAAGGATTAAAGAAGAATTGATTTTCTCAATTAAATTAAAAAACATTTACAAATTTAATCAAGGAAAATATATTTTCCAATAATTCAAGAAAAATATTATTCAAATTAATAAAGAAATAATTTTTTAAATGAATAGAATGATAACCGTCTAATAAATAAATGATAAATTTAATTTATTTCATTTAAATTGAAATAAATAAATTTATAATTTTATTTATCCAAATATTTTTAATGGATTTTATTGCTCCATCAAAAATTCCGTCAGTTCACCTTTCTTAATTACTTAAGAAAATATTTTTTCTTGAATTTAAGGAATCTAATTAATTAATTCAAATTATCTAATTGTTGATCTTAATCAAATTATAATAGCTATTTTATTTTAGAATTGAATTAGAATTTAAAACTATTTTAAATTCTAATTGAAGTAAAGTTATTGTTAATAAGGAGTGAGTTCATTCGAGCTTGAGAGTTATTCCAAGATTAGAATACTTTAATCCTATTGACAAACGTCCCTTTTTTTTAGGCTTTATTAATCTTTAGCCATACATCTTTATCACAGACCTATGATGGCTTAACCTAATGTCCAAGCATAACACTTCTTCTTTATTAAAAAAAAAGTAAAACCCTAGTATCACTAACATTAAACAAAGTTGCCTTTGCCCTTAACTGGACCAACCACCACTACATTTTCCATAGCACCATATGTTGCTGGTAAGTGCCCGGTAACTCTACTTCTACCATTCTTTATCTTGCCTACAAGCTACTGGTAACTTCTTCCTTCTCCAGTTAGTTAGTATTCATCAAAGAGAAGCGACCACCATTGCCTACTCCCTCACACTTTGATAGTAACACCAGACAAGGAACATACTAATACATTTATATCCCTTTCTACAATGAACTCGTGAATATCATTAAAGGAATCCTCAAATAGTAGTGGTAAGCTTTTGAATCCTATAAACAAATCCTTAAGTTGGAAAACCATATTAGTACTAAAGTATAGGATTTTGTATCGCACCGAACGAAAAATAATACAAAGCGATAGTATTTCGCACTGAACGGTACTGATCATTTCGGTTAGTACTAGCTGGTATTTAATATACCAGTAAAATAATAGTTGGTACCATTAAATTCAAAATATCTAGGGACCTAAATTAAAAAAAACCTAGGTATAAACTGAAACACAATATGAGGCAGGTAGGCAAAAGCAATCACGCAGATGAGAAGCAGTCAAAAGCTCATCTCGTAGCCACCGCAACCCTCGCGCACAATCTACATAGCCCACAGCCACTGTAGCTCCCTCACAGCCATTGTAGCCGCCTTGCAACTGTAGTCCCTCACAATCGCATCTCACCCCTACTCGGCACCAATCAACTTTTCTCCACCAGTTGTGGCCTGTTACAACCTGCTAGCTCCTCTCCTCCGTCTCCAGTCGCCAGCTGCAGCCTATAGCTTGCGCCATCACTAACAAGCTCCTTTCCTATGAAAGTTGTCACCTATTGTAGCCCGCCAGCTCTTCTACTCTGCCAGTCGTCAGTCGCCACAATCGTTCACCTATCATTACCAATCATCACTGTCTGGCCTCTTGTGTTGTGTTGCACTATTGTGTTCTAAACTTGTAGTGCTGAGAACCAAGTCTATATTTTGCTATAGTGTGTGTGAGTGGAGCTATGGAACAATGGATTGTGGAATGTGTTTGTGATTGATTGTGATGTAGGCTTGTGGATTTCCCAACTTATGAATGTAACTGTGGATGGCTTACAAAAATGTAAACTGTGAGTTGTGAATTTATAATTATGGAATAACAAAATGAAAGTTTGAATTTGTGTCATTCATAAAAATTATCATAATGTTCAATTGGAAATTAGAATTGATTGTGTTTCTAACTTATTGTGATGAATGAGAATTAAAATTTTGAATTGGATTACGAATTTGAGTTTGAGGTTATTCATTTGTTATTTGAAATTTAGAATTGCATTATGACTTTTGAGGTTGTTGTTCTTGTATAAAATTTGAAATTGAGATATATTAAAATTTGAATGAAACGATAGTCTATTATAAATTGGGTTATATATTATAAATTAAATTTTATAATCATCAAGATGGATTAATTAATTTGTGTTGAATTGTATGATTAATAATTATACAAATTGAACTTTGGATGTTGTGAGTTTGTCTATGATTGGATTATTTAATCAACTAATCAATAATCATACACAATAAGTTATAGTTAAGAGTTTAAGGTTGAATTATGTGATTACACAAATTCAATTATAAATGTGAGTTTATAATTGAATTATGTAATAATAAAAATGAGTTATAATTGTGACTTGTCAGTTTATGATTGAATTATATATTCATACAAAATAGGTTATAGTTTTGAGTTTAATTTAGAATATATAATTTTACAAAATTGTTTATAGTTTTGATCTTATGTTTGAATTATTTAATCAAACAAAATGAGTTATAGTTGTGAAAGTGTAGCAATTAATGTATATATTTGATGTTTAGGTTTAGAAAGAAACATGAGTTATTGAGAAACTATTATTGATTTATTTCTTCATATTTTTTACATAAGTTTATTTTGATATGAAGTTATTAAGCTAATTTTGATATATGTCTTCATTTATTTTTATCGTTAAATGGAAAGAAGTTCAAGTACTCTTAATAATTCAACCAATTTAGGAAGATTCAATGACCCAGCTTGGGCTTATGCTAGATTAGTTCTTGAAATGAAGAACCATACAATTTTTTATTTTACAAGTATGTGAAAGGTAGAGGAATAACTAGATTAAAGAAACATTTAGCTAGGCTCAAAGGTGAAGTGGAGCCTTATAAAAAAGTGAGCCATAATGTGAAATAGAAAATGAAGACTTTACTTGAAAAGTATCAGCATGAGAAAGATAGAAGGAAAAAAATAAATTATGAAATTAGTAGTAAAAGTTTTTTGTTGGTGTTCAGGAAGATAGTGAGAATGTTGTTGGTGGTAGTATTTCTACCTAATAAGAAGGGAATATTACACCTGATGTTAGGAAAAGAAGAAGACAAATGTCTAAATTTTTTACACCATATCTAACACTTGGAGCTCAGCCTTCAATCTATAGTGCTTTACAATCTAGAGAAGTGGCTTATAATGTAGATATGACAATGGCTAGATGATAGTATAATTCAAGTATAACATTCAATGCTTCCCACTTTTATTATTATCAGCCTATGATAGATGCTATTATCTCTTATGGTCTAGGATACAAAGCTCCACCAATTAATAACTACAGAGGTAAACTTTTGAGTAACTTTGTTTATGAAATTAAAAATTATTTGGATGAAAGAAGAATGATTTGGGTTACTTTTAGGTGTTTAATCATGTGTAATGGTTGGAAAAAAGAGAATATGAGCCTATTATTAAATTTTTTGATTTATTCTGCAACGGGGATAATATTTTTGAAGTCTATTGATACATCTAGCCTTGTTAGGAATGCTGATACTCTATTTGAAATATTTGATGAAGTTACAAGTAAAGTTGGGCCAGAAAATATTGTTCAATTTATTACTGACAATGATTCTACTTAAAAAGCGTCCGGAAGAAGATTGCAAAGCAAGCGTAATTCTTTTTATCAGTCTCTTTATGCTATAGATTACATTGAATTAATGTTGGAAAATATAGGAGATGCTATGTATTTTTCTATTATTGATGACACTGTGTAAAATAAAAAAGGTTACCAAGTTCATCAACAATCGTGCATATGTTTTGAATTTAATGAGAATAGATTTCACAAATGGTAGAAATTTATGTCGTTATACTATTACAAGATTTGCAATATATTTCTTGTCACTTCATTGTTTTATTATGATAAAGAAAGAGTTGAGATAAATGTTTACAAGTGATAAGTGAGTTGTATCTCAACATGCTATGTCTAATGCCGAATTGAAGGTTTCTAGAATTATAATTGAAGATAATGAATTTTGGTCCTAATTTGAATTTTTCATCTGAGTTTATGAGCCTTTGGTAAGGGTACTTTGTCTAACTGATAGTGATGAGAAGGCAACAATGAGTTATTTTTATAATGCTATAAAGAGGGCAAATGAAGAAATCAAGGACAATATGAAAATAGGTCTTCTTTGTACACACCTTATCTTGCAGTCATCAACGAGAGATGGAAAAGGCAACTTTACTCTCTGTTGTTTGCACTTGGGGCATTTTTGAATCCTAGTGTCTATTTCAAATCAAGTTTTACAAAGAAAGCTAAAATTAATAGGGGATACTATTAACTATTACAGCAGTTGTTGCTTATGAGATAATGCAAGATCTCCTAAGCTCACAAATAAAGATTTATAAGTATGCTTCTGGTAATTTTGGGATGCCAATTGCTATTCGTCAGAGAGACAAACTTAATCCAAGTATATATTTTTTTCACTTTTGTTACTTGTTGAAAATTAATCATTACTTTATTTATTTATAATGCTACTTTTTTTTGTCTTACAGTTGCTTGATAAGACCAATTTAGAAGTGATGTTCCAGAATTGCAAAAGTTTGCAATTTGAATTCTAAGTCAATGTGTGAGTACAACAGGGGGTGAAAGGAATTGAAGCACATTTGAATTCATTCATTGCGAGAAAAAGAATAGATTGTAGCACAAAAGATTAAATTACTTAGTCTTTGTTCAATACAATTTAAAGCTTTGGGAAGGGTATGTTATTATCATTATTAAGCTAGATACATTTTTTAACAATTTAATTTTATTATTTACTATGACTCTTAATAGAATAAGTAGTTCTATAGACCCAATTTTTCTTGATAATATCGATCGTTTGACAGATTGGATTTATGAGGAATTGAGTTTGATAGTTGAGAGTGACTTGGAAGATAATATTGGATAGGAAAGTACTGACATGTCATTTGATGTAATGAATTTGAATAAAGGCGATGATGAGTGTCCTCCTAATGATGATGATTTTGTACTAAATGAGAATTAGAGTCAATGCAATTTGAGTAGGCATTCGATTGAATGAAGTTTTAGGTTTTTGTTTAACCTCTTTTTTTAATTTCACTTAATATTTGATATATATGTTAAATTATATATATGCAATATAATTGTAAATATTTTTATTTTAGGTTTCACTTCTAGTGGGTTTTTTGGCACGAACTCTTATTGTAAATTGTAGTTATTAAAGAGTCATCAATAGTTATTATTCTTTTTATTTGATGTAATTATTATTTGTTATATGATGAAATTATAATATTTAAAATACTTTGTATTGATCTTAATGTTATATTTGTATAATGATTAAATGTTATTTTTTCATATTAATTGTAATTATTATTTATATATGAAAAATAAAAAAAATGTTAATAAAAATAAATAAATTATAGTTATGTTAAATTTATATTATTATGATTTTTGGAGATAGGGTTGGTGTAAAATTATAAATTATACAATACAATATATTAAAGGAATATTATGTAATTTTAAAAAGATCTAAGAACTAATTTATAAATTTTAAAATTACCCAAAACAGTACCCGATATTGGTAGGTACTAATACAATATCGTACAAGAACTAAATCATGTATCGATACAGGGATGATATTCATAATATTGATCAATACACAAATGAATATCCTCTCACTTACAAGCAACCTTGAGCACTTGAATTGCTAGGGCACTTCTGTCAGCTTTAAAACCATTGCTCACTTTCTCTTATTGATTATTCTTTTGCTTATACTATAGCCTTTAAGCTGAAAAGGCATCAAAGAAGATGGGTTCCAAACCCAACATTTCTATGCTATGAATCTAGGTGTAGGAACCTCCAGCTTTGTTTTCCAAGTGACAACAACTAGACTCTCCAAATAGAAAATATTATTATGTAATCTATATGGGTTTCTAGATTTAATGTTCACATTTAATCTCTAAACATTTTGCATTCTATAATCATATTAATAAAAATTATACATTTTAAAGCAAGTTATAGAATTCAAGTATAATTTAATACTACTATAGAAAATTAGGGCGATATTTGATCCCACACATAGGGGAAAAGATATGAAATATTTTTCAATCAGTTTTTCAAAATTAAGATCACTTTAAATTCTATAACATAGATTAATGCATAAACATAAATATAATTGTACCTTATTATAAAGCTTGATCCTTTTTCTATAGCTTATTTGAATTAATTTTTGAAATAAGTTTATCACCACCATTATAATTACACCTATTTTTGGCCTCTAATTGTATTCATACAAATAAGTTAAGAGATTTCTATAAGTAGTATAAAGAGAGGTAGGCAAGAGGTGCTACTTCCTTTGGAGTCTAAGCCTATTTATAATAAGGTTTGGATCTTTTGGTAATTTAATTAAAATTAAATTCTAATTTTAATTAAAATTTAATTAGAATTACAATTAATTCTAACAAATATCAGTTTAGCTAAATAAAATCCATTATTTCATATTGTTCCTTATTTATTAAATATCTCATATTTAATTTTAAAATTTCTCAATCTTTACAATCCCAATTTGATCAAATTAGATTTTCTCATTAATCGTTCTTTGTGTATGACCTATTATGTTCCTAATTATGATGACAATGAATATCAATTATAACCCTAAATCATATTTACGATTAGATGAATTAAAATTCTTTAATTAATCTCTAATTAAATAATTTATATCCATACATTAATATTAACATCTAGCAACGCATCATGGTCACCCAAATATTAAAATGTTAGAGTCGTTTAGATTAATCTTCTTATGCACAATTTTTCTATGTAATTCAATCATTTCATTATAAAAGCATTCGATTGCAGATAAAATATAGAATTCATGTCTACTATATTTGAGCATATTAGTTCTCCATTATTAATAAATGATTTTTTAATGATATTCGAAAATTATTTTCAAGGTGTCATTCTACCATGACCAAGATTTTCTTAAGTTACTATTAAACAAGAATAACATATTCTTCTTGATCAGTTTAAGGTGATGAATCTTATATTGATAACTTTAATTGCTTCCATATAGTTCATGTTATATCTAATGACTCCTGATTAAGCTATCCTAACAAAGATATGTCATAAGTAGTACCAAAATATATCAATCTTATATATGAATAATTTAGAGATCTCAAGTTATTGGGATTACTTATACATTCATTAAAATGAGAATTTTTCTAGACACACAAGTAATCTTCCAAATATAATTTTGGTATTAGGTTAGTTTAGTGAACTTTTTCATTAACACACACATATATGTTTATTTATGTATCTCTATACTTTAATCTATAAGATCTACTACTTTTTCATAAGGAGCAGGATAATGTGTGTTAGATTATTTACGCTTTATTAATGTCTAAACTCAATAAAACAATGACTATGAACAATATAAGGATAATATATAAATGTAATATGAATCTCATAAGTATGATCTCATTATAATTTTATTTGCAATATATATTTATCTCGTGGACTTTTCCATACACATTTTAATTATAAGATAAAGAATGCATTTAAATAATGATCACAAAACTACAACCAACAAATTAGCTATAGGGTATAAACTAACATCTTTAACTTAAGAAAAAAACATTATGGAGGCATTTGATAAAGGCAGCTATGCATCAGGCTTGGATCAAGTTCTCGAGTCAGAGTTGGACAGCAATTTTGTTCGCCTGTTTTACAAATGCATTAACAACACTCTAAATGCAATTTAAGTATGAACAATGGATTAGAGCTTTAGATGAATTTGAAGAGTTACGAGAAAAAAATCAAATCTTAAAAAAATCTAAATTATGTCACTTTTTATGTGTCACATTAACCACATCAACAATAAAAAGTTAATGAAGATAATATCTCTTTTCCAATGTTTATAAAAGTGAAACTTTTTTTCAGTTTGGGAAGGGAAGTTTTAGACATGTGTCCTATGCAGATGCCGGTCACAGGCCAAGTAAAGCAACATCACAGTATCTCGTACATCCATTGGCTCGACTCCTTATTATGCAGAAGAGAAGCAAACAATAAAGAGGTAAAAAATATTGCAGATTCTTTACGTACGGAAAGTATAACTATCAGGAAGCAATCAAATTCCCTCACTAATGTAGCTAAGAGAATTCGAGCATATAGAGGTCATCAATCTAAATCCTTAATGTTTGTTTTTTAAAATTACGAAAAATATTTTTTTTTGATAAATCAGAGGAATATATTAGAAAGAAAAAATATGTACAAAATGTCCATTTACAAGCACCCCAAAAGGCACAGCAATTACGAAAAATGTTAGGTTGAGCCTTTTTAAAGGAGAGGCAATTGAACCAAAGTTGTAATTCCCTGAGTTTCGGGCAATTACAATCATTTCTTGCGAAAAATAAATCAGGCTCATTTCTGAAAAGAAAAGCATAAATCAGGCTGCAGTTGACTGATTTCAATTTAGTAAAACTTGCGAAGAACGGGGGTGTTTGTTTCCGTTTTTTATTTTTAGTTTTCTGTTTTTTTTTTAAATTCGGTAAAAAATCTTGTTTGTTTGAATTTTTAGTTTTTGTTTTTGATTTTGGTTTCTTCTAGTTTTCAAAAATTATGAAAACTATAAAAAATAGTTTTTGTTTCTTGTTTTTTTTTCATAATCTGATTTACTATCATTTAAATATATATTACTTAATTTTTAATTTTTAATTAAAATTATAA